>CM038797.1:45051415-45250087 GCA_021764765.1 Vicia sativa
TAATAATTAAAAACTAATTAAAATTGATTTAAATGCTAAATTATGAATAAAAATAAATATGCATGCAAAATTATATTTTTTAATTTTATAAATTAAATAAACATTTTATGAAAATAAATGCAAGAGGAAAAATATTTTTGATGATTTTTGATGCATGAGGAAAAATTATGAAAAGAATTAAAATAGATGCAAAAATATTAAATAAATAGGAAAATATAGAAAATAGTTAAAAATATGAAGTTTGTAAAAAGGATGCAAAATCGGTGCCAGTGAGGATCGAACTCAGGACATGAGAGAGTATCTTTGCACAGGAAGAGCTTTTACCACTACGCCATCTGTCACTTGTTGTCATGGATTGAAAACGTGAGATCATGAGTGTACACGTCATTGTTTGGAGAAGTCAAGGCCACGGTCGGTGGTGGACCGGGTTGAATGAGAGCCAATCGAATAAGCGTTCACGCCTCGCTGCCGGTCTTCGCTGAGTCACGAGCTAGGGCTCGATCGTCTTCTCAAGCACTGTGATTCTCAAATCGCAAAATACAAAGATTGAAACAAAGAGAGACCTAGTCCACCTATTTGACCCTTACGAACTCAATGGTGGTGTCGGTTTGGGTGAATCGTGCATGCAGCAGTTCGAGACAACAACACAAGAAACCTAAACATGGCAATCGATTCCAGCGTTCAAACTCACAGTGATGGCCCGGATCTCAACCATTGGCAAGGATGTGCTTACTCAAACCTACCTCCGAAGACAATGGGATGGTTTTGATGGTGAAAGTGGTGGAGAATGAATTTGAATTTTGACAATTCTTGAGAAAATTTGGCAAAATAAGGGTTGTTGTAAGGGCTAGGGTTTCGTGTCTCTTGTTGTATAATCTTGAGTATTTATAGAGTAAATTAGGATGGCAAAGAGAGTGAAAAAGATTGAGTAATGAATGTGCAATATTTTCTCTTTAAAACAAATCAAATTTTCTTGAAAATTTGATTTTCCTTCCATGTGCAAGCAAATCACGAAATTGGCAAGTGTTTTGGGCTTCCTTGGACCTCAAGTAAGATAAAAATCCAACCCATTTGAAAAAATACTTTATTTTCATATTTTATATAATTTAATTTTGAATTAAATGGTTTAAAATCCAAAAATAAATTATAAAAATAGAAAATTGCCATGGCCAAGCATTTATGGGTCACAAATAATGTCATGAACAAGTTTGGATCAAAAGATTATAGGCCCATTTGGAAAATTTTGCATTTTGACCAAAATGTCCTTTTG
Organism: Vicia sativa; assembly: GCA_021764765.1. Taxonomy (NCBI): domain Eukaryota; kingdom Viridiplantae; phylum Streptophyta; class Magnoliopsida; order Fabales; family Fabaceae; genus Vicia; species Vicia sativa. Next base: position 45,052,686 of record CM038797.1, read on the forward strand.
TGCAATTGTCCAAAATTGCCCAACTTCTGAATAGTGTATCTTTCTCAATTTTCCATATTTTTGAGTGTTCTTGGACTTTTTAGAAAGCTCTAAGAGTCCTCTAACCAACCTTTTTGGTCTCATCTCAATTGGATTTTCCATGCTCAATATATCTTCAAAACAAAATGTTGACTTTTTGTTGACTTTGAAAAGGACCTATAATGTTTTGATCCATACCTTTCAAATGAAGCATTTTTTGAACATTCTTGTAAGACATGAAGTTGTAGGGAATGTAATTTCCTTCAAAACAAGAAGTGGTGGAAAATTTTTTGAGAAAGTAAGAAGAAGTTATGCTCAGTCAAAGTTTGGTTGACTTTTCTCTAAGAAACCCTAATTTAGAAAGTTTGACTTTTGAGCAAATCTTGAGTTTTCTTGATGAATCATGATCAACCCTTGATCAAATGATGAATGTAACTTCAAAATGAGGATGTTGACCAAAAATCATGAAGTTTGACTGTATGTTGACCACAGTTGACTTTTTGTCCAATACAACTGATTTTCAACCATCTGAGCAATTGTCTGAGCAATCTTGACTTGTAAGGCTTGAAACTTGACATGGAGAATCTTTGAAGCATATGAGGAGGCATGATGAACATTGGAGATGTTGGAAGTCCATCTGGAGCTGAGAATTGCCAAACCCTAGTTTGGGTTGATTGTCTAGGAGAGGGTTTGTCTGATCAACCTTTGAGGAATCCTTGAGTATGGATGTATGGAATATCTTGAGAAGATGGAGGGCAAATTTTGGGGTATGACAGCTGTCAGTAATCCTTTCTACAGTATGCTAGAAGGTTATCCATGGGGCATGCCTTTCAATTTCGGCATCGGATTTCGTCAACCCACTTCTAAGATACAAGCAACCACGATCGAGGTTCCTACTTTACAGAATTCAGCATTTACTCCACAGCATGGAGTAACCTTTCCGCAGGTCACTATGACGGTTTCTCAACCAATCATGACCAACTCAGGTTCTGTAATTCTTGCTACTACGGACGAAGAAGTCTACCATAATCCGGGCGACAACACGAATTCTCGTGGCCAGATGGAGAATCTCCAGGAACAATTCCATAAGATGCAGCTTGAGATCAAAACAATCTGTGGTAAGGAATTGTTTGGGAAGAATGCCCATGATCTATGCCTAGCTCCTCGTGTGAGGATACCCGCTAAATTCAAAGTCCCCGATTTTGAAAAATATAGAGGAAATTCCTGCCCGCAGAGTCATCTTACAATGTACGCTAGGAAGATGTCTACATATAATGACAATCACCAATTGCTTATTCACTATTTCCAAGACAGTCTCACCGGTGCCGCACTGAAGTGGTACATGGGACTAGATAGTGCAAATATCCAGACATTCAATGACCTAGATGAAGCCTTTGTCCAACGGTACAAATTCAATTTGGACATGGCTCCAGATCGTGATCAACTTCCTTCTATGTCTCAAAAGGAAAAAGAGACGTTCAAAGAATACGCCCAACGTTGGAGGGAAATTGCTGCTCAAGTTAATCCACCGTTAGAGGAGAAAGAAATGACCAAGGTTTTCCTGAACACTCTTGGCCCATTTTACTATGAACGCATGATCGCCAGCGCTCCCGGAGATTTCACCGAAATGGTGAGCATGGGGATGCGACTAGAAGAAGGAGTCCGAACGGGACGCCTAACCAAAGAAATAGGGTCTTCAAGCGGAACCAAGAGGGTCGAAGCCAGCTTCCCGAAGAAAAAGGAACATGACGTAGGAATGGTATCCCGAGGGAAACCAAGGAAAAATGTCAGTCACCAATAACAGGTAGCCACAATAGCACCAGTTGTTAATGCAAGTTCAAACGTGGGTATTACCTCGCAATTCCAGCAATCTCAACAGCCTCGACAACAGGCTCAACAATTCAACAATCAGAATTGTGCACCTCGGGCCTCGCAGTTTGATCCAATTCCGATGACGTACACGGAATTATATCTTGCCTTGATAGAAAGGAATCTTGTGCAAACAAGATCACCACCTCCGGTACCAGCTAAATTACCATGGTGGTACAAAGCAGATGTGTCTTGCCCTTTTCATCAAGGGGCACCGGGTCATGATCTCGAGCATTGTATAGCACTAAAAGCTGAAGTACAAAGGTTAGTAAGGGCTAATCTTCTCTCTTTCAGGAATGCAAATCCAAACGTGCAAGCAAATCCACTTCCCAATCATAGTGGACATACCGTGAATTTGATACTAAGGGATACAGATCGGTATCTTATCACTGACATAAATATGATAAGAGAAAGTTTGGTACAACTCCATGATACATACAGTACAATGGGCGCCTTCGCTAAACATAACTATACATCCTGCAGAATCTGCTTCAGGGATTTTCGAGGATGTCCAACTGTGAGAGCAGACATCCAACGGTTAATAAACATTGGCGATATCCAGATCTTCAGAAACAGAAAGGATTATGACGTGAATATGGTAGGGAATTATCCGCATGAGCTTTTAGTCTCAGATATCAACTCGGAAATTCCCGAAGTAAACGTCATTATCCCCTGCTTCAATGTGCCCAAGTGTGTAGAAGTCGAGTACAACGGTCCAAAAGTTCCAGAATCTCCTTTGGTGATTTGTCTACCTGGTCCTGTTCCTTACAACTCTGACAAAGCAATTCCCTATCAGTACAATACAACTATGATAGAAGATGGGAAGGAGAAACCCATACCAACTCTTTCAGCTGTTGTTAACATCGCTGAAATCGGACGAGTAACGCGAAGTGGACGTGTGTACACCCCGTTGCCACCAAAGCAACCCGTTGTACCCGCTGTTGGACAAAATCCAGTTAATACACCTCCCGAGAATCCCATGGGGGTTCCTGTTGGAAATCCAAACATAAACGTTGGTCCGCCTGATGGAACCAACGTCAACTCAAATTTCGACGAGATTCTAAAGCTAATCAAGAAAAGCGAGTACAGAGTTGTGGATCAACTAATGCAGACTCCCTCCAAAATTTCGATACTATCTCTACTTCTGAATTCCGAAGCCCACCGAGAAGCTTTGATGAAAGTGCTAGATCAAGCTTACGTAGATCACGACGTGACTACAGATCAATTTGGTGGAATTGTAGGCAACATAATAGCTTGCAACAATTTAAGCTTCAGTGATGAAGAACTCCTAGAGGAGGGAAGAGATCACAATCTTTCTCTACATGTCTCTATGATTTTCCAATCAGACTCTCTGTCCAATGTGCTAGTAGACACCGGTTCATCCTTGAATGTAATGCCAAAAACGACTCTCGCTCATTTATCTTACAAAGGAGCACCGATAAAATCCAACGATATAGTGGTCAAAGCCTTTGATGGGTCAAGGAAATCCGTTATTGGGGAAGTCGACCTTCCAATGACGATTGGTCCGCATACCTTCCAAATCACCTTCCAGGTCATGGATGTGCCAGCTGCTTACAGTTGTTTGCTCGGATGACCGTGGATACATGAAGCAGGAGCTGTGACATCCACTCTCCACCAAAAGCTAAAATTCACAACAAATGGGAAGCTAGTAACCATCATCGATGAACAAGCTTTACTAGTAAGCCATTTGTCTACCTTTCCTTTCATCACCGCCGACGACGTTGAAGGGACACATTTCCAAGGACTTTAGTTAGAAGGTGAATCTACAAGGAAAAGCAGATCGTCTATCTCCTCTTACAAAGAAGCAGCGCAGATAGTGAAAGACGATAGCGCCGCAGGTTGGGGACAAGTAGTAAAACCTGTCAACAACGAGACAAAAACCGGGCTCGGATTTGCTCCAGTATTTCCAAAAGACAATCAAAGGGATGAAACTCTTCGCCCAATCAAAGAATTATTCCACAGTGGGGGTTTCTTAAACCCTGTTCTTCAAGAGGTTAACGTTCTTACCGATGAAGTTAATAAAGACAATCTCTCAGAATCTGAAGAGTGGAGCACTTATCTTAATAGTCCTGAGTATGTGTCCCAGGAAGAATCGTGCGCGCCGTTCTATCATCCGACTGACCAATTCAAAGGCATGTCCCTACAAAAGAATGAGAATGAAAATCCACCTATCCCTTCTGAAGTTTGGGATACCTTGGGAGAACCAAGTGGAAAGTTTGACGACATGGTGAAATACACTGCACCTGAAAGCTCAAAAATCAGAATTGAAGACATCCAACCAACTGGATGGGATGATCCTTTTGAGTATCCTAGTCAACCAAAAGAGTTATACACATCTTCTCGATCTCATCATCAGATTGATATCCCAAATGAAGATCTCTGCTTTAACACACCCGCCGAGTTTGTTAAGACAAATCTTAACTATCACTACATCAACGTAATTGCCGAAGATCAGGAGGACAATTTTGGAAACGAGTTGGAAAGCGTCGCAGACAATGAGTCTCTCCACTCAGAAGATTGGAAAGAACATCCCAAGAATCCAGGATACATGCCACTTGAAAGCACATATGCTGCATATTATGCTCCTCAACCTGCCAATCAAGCAAACGAAGATTGCCTCAGCAGCACAAAAGACAAGGTCAACCGCCCAGAGTCTTCCAAGCCTGTTCGACCAACGACCAAAGTCTACTCAAGAAATAAGCCAAAAGGAAAACTACCATAGTATCTAGACTTTCAAGGAGTTCACCACTATTGGAAGCCTGTTAAAGCTCAGACTGACGTTCATAGTTCTAAGTAGTTTATTTTGCTTTTGTTTTGAACTCTCGCCTCGCCCAAAGCAGAGAGATGTTTTATAGGGTTTAGCTTTTAAATAATTTCTCTTTGTCTTGCCCAAGACAAATGAGTTTGTATTTAAGGCCCTGTTTCATATTGTGAATCATAAATAAAAGCGTTGTTTTGATTCCACACTTTGTGTTTGTTTTTCCGTTTTTTTTACCCTTTTTTGGAAATGGTAATCCTAAACAAAACAACCCCCAAATAAAAAAAACAAGCATCTTCAAAAAAATATAATAAATAATCTGCATACACTTTCACATTAACTTTTTCTAAAAAAAAAAGAGAAGAAGAGTTAATTAATCAAACATAAATCAAATATGCAGATCAGAAGATGGACAAATCCATTGAACGCAATAACTCTTTGCTCTCTCCCGACTTTGAATTCCCTGTGTTCGACGCCGAGGAAGAAGTTGAAGAAGAGATCCCGGTTGAGATTTCTCGACTACTTAAGCACGAGGAAAGAATCATTCAACCTCACAAAGAGCCTTTGGAAGCAATCAACTTGGGTTCTGAAGAAGACAAAAAAGAAGTGAACATCGGAGCTCTACTCGACAGCAACGTCAAGGGAAAACTGATAGATCTTCTCAAAGAATATGTTGACGTGTTTGCTTGGTCCTACCAAGACATGCCGGGTTTAGATACCAACATCGTGGAGCATCACTTGCCATTAAGACCGGAGTGTCCGCCAGTTAAACAAAGACTGAGAAGAGTTCACCCTGATATGGCCGATAAAAATCAAAAAGGAAGTTCAAAATCAGCTCGACGCAGGTTTCCTCGTCACCTCTAAATATTCTCAATGGCTAGCCAACATAGTACCTGTCTCAAAGAAAGACGGAAATGTCAGAATGTGTGTTGACTACCGGAACTTGAACAAAGCAAGTCCAAAAGATGATTTCCCACTACCGTATATCGACATGCTGGTGGATAACACTGCAAAGATCAACGTCTTTTCCTTCATGGAAAGTTTCTCTGGCTATAATCAGATCAGAATGGCTCCCGAAGACATAGAGAAGACATCTTTCATCACGCCATGGGGCACCTTTTGCTACAAAGTAATGCCGTTTGGATTAAAGAATGCAGGCACAACTTACCAAAGGGCGATGACTACTTTTTTTCATGACATGATGCACAAAGAGATCGAAGTCTACATGGATGACATGATAGAAAAGTCTGACACTGAAGAAGAGCATATAGAATATATCTCTTGAAGTTGTTTCAGCGACTAAGGAAATTTCAGCTCCGCCTAAATCCTAACAAATGCACCTTTGGGGTAAGATCCGGAAAACTCCTAGGTTTCATTGTCAGTCAAAGAGGTATTGAAGTTGACCCTGACAAAGTCAAGGCTATTCAAGAAATTTCTACGCCACATACAGAGAAGCAAGTAAGAGGATTTCTTGGACGGTTGAATTACATCTCCAGATTTATCTCTCAAATGACTGCTACCTGTGGGCTGATATTCAAGCTTCTCCGCAAAAATCAACAGGTTGTGTGGATAGAAGATTGCCAAAAAGCATTTGACAGTATCAAGGAATACCTATCAAAACCTCCAATATTGATTCCTCCAATTGAAGGAAGACCATTAATCATATACCTTACAGTGCTAGAAGATTCCATGGGCTGCGTACTTGGACAGCAAGATGAAACTGGTAAAAAAGAGCATGCCATTTACTACTTGAGTAAAAAGTTCACAGACTGTGAAACTCGTTACTCCATGCTCGAGAAAATATGTTGTGCTTTGGTGTGGGCTTCAAAGCGTCTCCGCCAGTACATGATCAATCACACGACTTGGTTAATCTCCAAAATGGATCCAATCAAGTACGTCTTTGAAAAGCCTGCCTTAACAGGAAGAATTGCTCGATGGCAGATGCTGTTATCTGAATATGACATCCAGTACCGTGCTCAGAAAGTGGTCAAAGGAAGCATTCTCGCCGATCACTTGGCTTATCAACCAATCAACGAATATCAGTCTCTCAAGTTCGACTTCCCTGACGAGGATGTTATGTACTTAAAGATGAAAGATTGTGACGAACCATTACCTGAAGAAGGTCCTGATCTAGAATCTAGATGGGGCTTAATCTTTGATGGAGCAATTAACGTTTTTGGCAATGGAATTGGGGAAGTTATCATCACTCCTCAGGGTTCTCATATCCCGTTTTCCACCAGATTACTATTTGATTGCACCAACAACATCGTAGAATATGAAGCTTGTATCATGGGGATCGAAGAAGCCATCGACTTAAGGATCAAGATCCTTGACATATATGGAGATTCAGCCCTTGTGATCAATCAAATCAAAGACAAGTATGAAACTCATCATCTTGGTTTGATTCCCTATAGAGATTATGCAAGACGTTTGTTGACTTTCTTCAACAAGGTCGAACTGCATCATATTCCTCGAGATCAGAATCGAATGGCAGATGCCTTGGCAACTTTATCTTCCAATTTCAAAGTCAAAAAATGGAATGATATGCCTAAGATCCGTATCAGACGCCTTGAAAGACCTGCATATGTGTTTGTAACTGAAGCAGTCATCGATGATAAACCGTGGTTCTACGACATCAAACGCTTCCTTTAAACTCAGGAGTATCCACTCGGGGCATCATACAAAGATAGGAAAACTCTAAGGAGGCTTTCTAGAAATTTCTTCCTGAATGAAGATGTTCTATACAAAAGAAACTTCGACATGGTCTTGCTTAGATGCGTGGAGAGACACGAAGCAGACATAATAATTCACGAAGTGCATGAAGGGTCCTTTGGAACCCATTCAAACGGGCATGCAATGTCCAGAAAAATCTTGAGAGCAGGATACTATTGGATAACAATGGAATCCGATTGCTGTAAACACGTCAAGAGATGTCATAAGTGCCAGATCTACGTAGATAAGATCCATGTGCCGCCGACTCTACTCAACGTTCTCTCCTCTCCGTGGCCTTTCTCCGTGTGGGGCATCGACATGATTGGGATGATCGAACGCGTCCAACGGACATCGCTTCATTCTAGTGGCTATTGATTACTTCACCAAATGGGTCGAAGCAACATCTTACGCCAACGTTACAAGACAGGTGGTTGTGAGGTTCATCAAGAACAACCTTATTTGCCGATATGGAGTTCCAAGTAAGATCATTACAGATAATGGATCAAACTTGAACAACAAAATGATCAAAGAACTATGTGAGGAATTCAAGATCGAGCATCATAACTCATCTCCTTACCGACCGAAGATGAACGGCACCGTTGAAGCTGCCAATAAAAACGTCAAAAAGATCGTCCAGAAGATGGTCATCACCTACAAAGACTGGCACGAAATGCTGCCATTTGCTCTGCATGCGTATCGTACTTTAGTAGTACGCACTTCAACAGGGGCACCCCCTTTTCTCTAGTATACGGCATGGAAGCAGTGCTCCCCGTAGAAATTGAGATTCCGTCAATGAGAGTTCTCATGGAAGCTAAGTTATCTGAGGTCGAATGGTGTCAAAGCAGATACGACCAGCTGAACCTAATCAAAGAAAAGCGCCTGACCGCTCTGTGTCATGGACAACTATATCAAAGAAGGATGAAGAAAGCCTTCGACAAATAGGTTCGACCTCGTGAATTCCAAGAAGGCGACCTCGTGCTTAAAAAGATTCTGTCTTTTCAACCGGATTCTAGGGGCAAATGGACTCCTAGTTATGAAGGTCCATACATCGTCAAAAGAAGCTTTTCTGGCGATGCTATGACTCTCATAACCATGGACGGTGATGAACTCCCGCATCCTGTGAATGCCGATGCAGTCAAGAAATACTTTGTCTAAAAAAAACAAAAGAACAGCTCGGTAAGTCGAAAACCCGAAAAGGGCGGCTTAGGCAAAAATGAGCGTCTCGGTGAACTGAAAACCTGAAAAGGCGGTCCAGGAAAAAATTAGAGACAATAAACAGAAATTATCCTGATAGATTGAAAACCTGAAAAGGAAATCTAGGCAAAAATTAAGGATAAAAATGACAAAGTAACTGCATCAGTCTGTACTTCGTCAATCTGTGAAGAATCTTCCATCAACGGATCTTCAATCAAATCTTCTACAGCAACAAGCACAGTTGGAATTCAATGTTGTTAGGAATAATAGCGGTTATTTGCTTTCAATGTATCCTTTTCCCAATAAATTATCATTTCCAACTCTTGTAAATAGTTCATGGAATCACGCCTTTGGCTGATTACCATTCTATCAATAAAATTTGAGCCTTGTGCCCATTTGTTTGCAATTCCTGATTTATTCTACTTTGCAAAATAACGCTTTTTCTTGTGAAAATCACTTTTGAAACTAAAAAAAAAAGTTTTAAATGAATTTTCACTTCAAAATTTTGAAATAAAAGCGAAATTTTCCTTTGAACTATGAACACAAAAGGAACTTCAACAATTTTCTCCATGAGTGTTTCGACCTCTGAAAGATAAAACAACTGCTAAAGAAGTATTTTTCTCTTCAAAAGAGATCATCAAAGGACGGTATTCTTATCCAAAAAGAATCCCCAACAAGGTTTCCATTGAAATTCCTTTTTCAGAAAAGTTTAAAGCATGCAACTCAGATTCATCATCAGTAACGTCTACACAATGACTGCAGATTTCTGTTGAGTATTTGTTTGAACTGTGACATAGTCCTTTTCCCAAATACGTTTTGTTGTCTTGTCAAGTATCGTCAGCATGCATACGACATTCATGACATTTATCATTCATACATAATAGCATCATTAATGCATTCCCACATTTCTCAAATGTTTGCTTCAACATCACTTGTTTAGGTTGCATTCATTCCTAAAAACAAGTGTGGGCGTGTCATCTCTCCAGTAGATTATCCCCAAGCAGAAAAATATATCTTTTTCTCTATCATGTTCCCCATCTGAGATCATTCCTCATTAGGAACAAAGTCTTGATTGACCGTTTCTTTCCAGTTCATTCCTGGATTGAACCTCGTCTCTGACCAACTCAGGTTTAGATTTCAAGAGAAAAAAATCTACCTGCAAACAATAAGCAATAGCCTCGACATCCGAGCTGCTTATTTCCTTTTCATTTTGAAAACTTGTCATAAAAGATCGTTCTTCTTAGCAAGTTCAAATCATGAAAATTCAAGAAATCCCCGCAGTTGTCTAAAGAAAACCTGTGTCTTTTCAATCAAAATGCCTGCATCTTCTCAAAAGAGAGATCCCTGGCAAGATTGTACCTATGAAAATAGAAACTCATTTGAGATCTGTTTCCATCATTGTCTGTTATTCACAAGGCCGAATACTCAGTAAATTTCTCAAGAATTACCTTGTTATAGTTATCACTTTGCTGATAATTGGTAATATCTTCCGAACTCATTACCATAAACTATCATAGGGCTGATAATTGGTAATATCATCTTCACTTACCTTAAAGATTGTCACAAGGCTGACAGAAGGTAATCTCTTCGGTTCCCAAAGTGAAACAGATATTCACTTACATTGTGAATCTATTTTCCCAGTGAAACATATTGCTTGTTTCCCAACAAACAAGATTCTCCTTTCTTAGACAGCTTGAGACATGCTCACAATCTTTTCCCCAGCATATCATTCTTTGATATTTCCTGGGTGAACTTTTTGCAACCATTTTTTCATCACTCGCATGCATGCTGACGATATTTGCGTATTTTGATATTTAAGTCTCTTCACACCTATCGAGACGAAGATATTCATCTTCATATCTCAGGTTAAAGAAACTTAAATAGGGGCATCTGTCATACCCTAATTTTTGACCTAATATACCACCTCACATATGCATCATTGCATCACTAACAGTTTCAGAATAGAATAGATCATGTGTGGCTTCTAGAAGTCAAAATCAAGGTTTCTTCAAAATTTCATCTGTTCAAGATATGATCAATTAGGGTTTGAGTTTGCACTCACCTCAATTGACCTATCTTAAATCAATCATCAACATTTGATCTTCAGATTCCCAACTTTTTCTCATGATCTATCATGAATCGACCAATTAGGGTTTTTATCGAAGATAGTGAATCATTGATTTTCTGATCAATGAATGACCTATTTGCTTGGAGATTGATCTTAACATCTCCAATGCAACATCTTGATCTAATTTCTTGATTCAAAACATCACAAAAGTCCGTGATTTTTCATCAGACAAATTCTGAATCATCTGATGAAAATTCATCTGCTCAGAAAAGTCAAACTTTGACTTTTGGTCAACTTTTTCAAGACCAAACTTTTTCAATCATGAAAACATTTCAAATAATCCATCATGATCATAAAAAATCAAGAAATGTGAAAAAGTCAACAAAAAGTCAAGATTTGAAAAATTTCTAACATTTAGAAAAAATTTTAAGTGTTAAGAAACATGATTTTTTTCCAACTTTCATGGCCATTTTTCACCTAGATCCATTTGGAATCAGAAAAAACTCAAAACATGAAAGTTGTAGCCCTTGTTACAAGCTTTCCAAAATGTCCAAGAACTTGCAAAAACACTTTGTCTATCCATACGTTTGATTTTGAAACATAGAGCTCCAAAACCATGGATTTCAAGTTCATGCTTCAAAATTACAAGTCATTTTTTGCAATTTCTCCTTCTAGAAGCCTTGTCATCACTTAGAGGTGGATTATAACTGATAAATATCAGTTTGAATGATTACGAAGTGGATTGGATCAAGGAGAAAAACTTAACCATGGTTAAGAAAGTTACTTTTGCATTAAATGCAAAAGATTCCATTATTACCTCTTAACCAAGTTGCAAGTTTCCTTCAATGATATCTTTGCCAAATCATTCAGAATTCTTGGCCTATAAATAGAGGTCATTTCCTCATTTCCAAACTACACCAAAGCTGTCATAATCAAGCTTTCACTCTTTCTTTCTTGAATTATAAGTTTCAAAGTTCAAAGTGAGGAATTTTTGCAAATTGCAAATCTTGCAAAAATCAGAGAAAATTTACGCTTCTAATATGTTTTAAACATCAATTAGAACTTGTCTAAAACTTAAAAACATCACAAGAACTGCCCAAACTCGGAATCATTGTTAAAAAACTCAAAGCTTGCAAATGATGCCTTAACATCCAAACTTCCAAATTTGCTCGAGCTAACTTTGATCCAACACTTCAAACATCATCTATACACTTCATATAAGTGATCCAGATCATTATCCATGACCTGTAACACCTCCAACCTCGAATTCGAAACTCACATCAAGTAGATGCAGTTGGACTTGGTCAAAGTGATCCAGACTGTTTCAAAGCAAGCATAGTGTTCAAACACCTTCCATAAGGTCCAGTGGTGCTGTAGCCATCATCAAACAACAACTGGAAACACTTTAAAAGGGATTTCGATTTCAGTTTGAAGAGGTAAGCCACTCATACTTCGAACTCTATGATTCATGCATTCTAGTTCAAAAATTGCTTGGCCATTTTGTTTATGCACCATCACTGATCATTAACCCTTAATCAATTTAACAAGTCATGATCCATACACGATTTCATGTTGATTCTTAGAATTAGGGTTCATCTGGGCACAATCAGAATTAATCATTTTAAACTGAAAATAAATGAAATTAACCACCACCATCATGTTCCTGGGTTTAAAACGAACAAGTTTGATGTTTACATTTTTCAATTTCATCAAGAAACGAAGAATCTATGAATTGATTAAGATTGGAGAAAGAAGAAGAACATTGCGCGCGTTATTTCATTTTTCCAGAAATTCAAATAATGGGTTTATAATATAATAGCATGAAAGTAAATAAATGAACGGATGTATAGCCACCCCAGTGGTAGAAAACGCGCTTTTCATGTTCCTTGCCTTGCCTATGGTCCAGGGTTCGAATCCCCCTGAGACCATTTTGTCATTTTTTCACATTCTTTCATTTTTTTAAACATTTCAAAGACTTGTTTTTAAATATAATTAAATGGAAGCTTGTAAATAACAAGAAAAACACTTGGCTCAGTGGTAAAGCTTTTCAATTCCAAGCCAAAGGTCATGATTTCAAGCCTCCTTAGGACCAAAATCAAATTTTTATCACTTGTTTTCTTCACTTTTTCTATCAAACTTCAACATTTTCAAAAACCAATCAAAACTTCTCATTTTGAGATGATTTTTTGCACACTTGTCATTTAATATACCTATTTTATGATTATGTCAAAAAATTCCAAAAATATTTTCTTTTGATTATATTTTAATTAAGTAAAAAATGAGACATTGTAAGTATTGTAAATACTTTTCAAAGATGTTTTCTTTCAAACTTTCAAAATCAAAATCATTTTCAAACTTTCTTGTGAATATACTTCACTTCTCAAAATCATTTCAAAACCTTTTCAAAACTTTTCAACAAACTTACACACCTTTTTCCATGATCGACTCGATTTGAAGATAAAACCGAACCAGTTTCTTCCTCGAATTTCTTAATTGATCATGGGCCTCCCTCACGGTGTAAGTCCCAATTCTTTTTATGTACATATTCAAAATCCTTGTACATATTCAATCATCTTTGTAAATATTCAAGCATAAACAAACTTTGTTCGTTTGTTTTCATTAAACTTTTATACACCAATTCCATTGGTATTAAGAGAAGAATCATTCCCGGTGAAACTCCTCTTACACCAATGGGCCTCCCTCACGGTGTAAGTCCCAATTCTTTTTATGTACATATTCAAAATCCTTGTACATATTCCATCATCTTTGTAAATATTAAAGCATAAACAAACTTTGTTCGTTTGTTTTCATTCGCTTGTTTATACACCAATTCCATTGGTATTAAGAGAAGAATCATTCCTGGTGAAACTCCTCTTAAACCAATAGGCCTCCCTTACGGTGTAAGTCTCAACCCTCCTATGTACATATTCATTTCCTTGTACATAAACACCCTTTCGTGTACATATTCATTCCCTTATACACATTCAAACTTGTAAATATTCAAGTTACACTTGCTTTAAACGCTCGTTTTATACACTTGTTTATATTTCCTTCATAAACTCCTGTGAATACATATCACACACTTGTTTATATAACTATTCAGTTGTAACATAACAACTAGTCTAACAACTAGGTTCCCTTTAGCCTCCTCTTAGGCTTCATATAAGATAACTCATTTATTGAGTTAGCCTCCTCTTAGGCTTCATATAAGAAAACTCATTTACTGAGTTTAGCCTCCGCTTAGGCTTCATATAAGACAACACTCCCCTGCTGAGTCAACCTCCTCTTGGGCTTCGTTCAAAAGAACTCCTCGTTGAGTTTAGCCTTCTCTTGGGCATCAAACAAGAAAGAGACCAGGAAATCTCTTAACAGCCTCCTATTGGGCTTCCAATACAAAGAATCACCTGCGCTAGGATAGAACCCCGAGAGGATGATTTCTCAGTGAAATCACTCTTGAATCCTAAGAGGATGGTTTCCCGATAAAAACCACTCTTCAAGCCTAAACCAACCATACCCTATAGCTTCCTCTTGAGCTTCATACAAGGACCCTTGATGACCCTCAGAATGCCTTCTCTTGGGCTTACAAGACAAGGACCCTCGATGACACTCGAAATGCCTCCTCTTGGGCTAACAATACAAGGACCCACGGGCTTCTTAAAAGCATCCCCTAATCCAATAAATTTCTCCTAGAGATTTAGACATTTATCATCTCTATGGAAGAAGTATCTCATCTATCACATCAAATACTTTTCAAACACTTTTCACACTTTTTTCAAACAAAAACATCTTTTAATTTGTAAGTGGTAACGCTTGTACACTCAAGAAAAACACCCAATGCTTAAAATTAAAAGATTCAATCATCTTTTTCAAACATCTTTCTTAAACTCGTAAGTGGTAACGCTTGTACACTCAAGCAAAACACCTATAACTTACGACGAAAGATTTAATCAATCAACCCTTCAAAATGTATGTGATGAAATAGATTAGATACATTTTTTAAGATGACATTTGTCTTTGTCTCTTAATAAAATCCCGTTGCTTCCACTAGCACAAGTGGGAACTACGATTGCTCTGACTTTCTCAACATCCTTTTGAGAATACGTAGGCACAAGGTCTAATCCTTGGCGAGCAAATTTCTTTCTCCCTCAAACCAAACAAACCATAGATCCCTTTAGATCCGAGCTACAAATGCTCTGATTCCCATTAAGGGATATGTATGCAGAAGGTCCTAATGATCTTTGCGAGCACAATAATAACAAAACCTAGGATCCCACATAATCTGTCCTTCTTAAAATCCAAAGGAGAAACTTTTCCTACAATAGAAATAGCAATTTAAAAGACACAAACATATCAAACATATTCATATATAAAGCTATATATAACTATATATATTTAGGGTGCCACATCTATTCCCTTTATATAACAAACCCCCTTTCCTGGAATCTCCCCAATGCAATGCGTCTAGTTCGCGCTAGTCGTAATGCATATCATATCAATTGAGGGTATTGCAGCTTTCCCTTTTCATAATCATTTTCTTGTGTTGGAAAAAATAAAGCTTGATGCTCGCGGCATCTTTATAAACAAATCAAAAGAGTAAATCGTTTCGAGCCAGGAAATCCGAATTCAGATTCGATTCCCTCGCGCGTCACTTTTAAACGCGAACACCCGCCAATAGAAGTTACGCGTCGACCCTCCCTCCTGGATCGTTCGATGCACTCGCTTTGTGCTGAGTCATTTCATTTAATTTTAAAATAAACTGTTATACCCAAAAAATTTCCCTCTTACTTCTCAAGACAATCCACAATTCCATACTCAAGAATTTCATAAGGGTTGACCAAACATAACCCTCTTCTAAGCAATCCATCCAAGCTAAGGTTTTGCTCCTCTAAAGTCAAGATGGATCTCCAGTAATTTAAGTGGTCATCATATGCTTCAAGGGATCACTGTATCATGTTTCAGGCCTTACAAGTCGAAATTGCTCATCCAATGGCTCAAATAGTTGAAAATCAGCTGTATTGGACAAAAAGTTAATTGTGGTCAACATGTAGTCAAACTTCATAATTTTTTGGTCAACACCAATATTTTGAAGTAATATTCATCATTTGATCTAGGGTTGACCAAGATTCATCAAGAAAAATCAAGATTTGAGCAAAAGTCAAAGTTTCTAAATTAGGGCTCTTTAAACAAAAGTCAACATAACGTTGACCAAACATAACTTTCACATACTTTATCAGAAATTTTTCCACCAAATATCATTTTAAAGGGAATTCAATTCTCTACAACTTCATGTCTGACAAGCTTGGGTTGGAAATGCTTCATTTGGAAGTTATAGATCAAAACATTACAGGTCCTTTTAAAAAGTCAACAAAAAGTCATCTTTTTGCAAAGAAGTGTTCATGAGCATGGAAACTTCAATGAAGGTGAAACCAAAAGGGATGTGTAGAGGACATCTTGAGCTTTATAAAAAGTCAAAGAACACCAAAGGATTTTATAAATTGAGCAGGATACAAGTTGTGCAAGTTGGGCATTTTTGAGGAGGTGCATAAACAGAAATACTTGAGAAAATCAAATTTTTTCCAAATGGGCTTAACTTTTCTTGGTTCAAACTTGTTTCTAATCACAATTAGAACCTCCAAGCCCAATGCCACGCCCTTGAGCTTTTTATTTTATTTATTTTGATTTTTTATTCATTAAAATCAATTTAATTAAAATAAAATAGCAAAAAATAAATCAATCAATGCAAGGCTGTATATTTGACATTATTGAGGTCTAAGATACCTATTAAATGACCTAAAATTCAAAATTGAAAGATTGGCAAGAGATTGGTGCAAGATTGGAAATATTTGATCAAGATTGACAAGATTGGAAAATCAAATATACTTTCATTGAATGGGATATATTTTCTCATCAATGCTCAACCTGAATCCATCCTCTATAAATGTAGAGGATTTCTAAACCCAAGAGAGGTTCGTTTGGCATCTTGAAGAATCCTGACTAAGTTCAAGAAAACCGTGTGATACAAGCAACTTGCAGCCAGAGTTTCAGCTCGATTCAATCCATTCCAAGCATCCCAACACGTTCCTGGGAGCCCTCTGAATCGATCCAACCATTCACCAAGCATCCAGACGTCCAGAATCATAAGAACAGAATCACGGTTTGCACATTCAAAATTGAAAATAAATTTCATATATTCATGCATTTTTAATACGATTTGATTGCATATTTTGTGTTTAGACTAATGTTTGTAAACTTTCTGGAAGTTTTGATTTGAGTTTTAGCACAGGAATAAGAATCTTCCATTGCTAGGGTTCATGAGCGCGAATTAGGGATTTCAAAAATAGGATAAATTGGACGAAACCAGTGACCCTATCACACTCAGGGGATTAAACCGGGTTGATCCATGGTCTCATAACTGATTTAGGTTGCGTAATTTTTAGTTTTAATTTCTTGCAGGGGTACAGTGACGAAACAGAACCGTGGGTAAAAGTTTATAAATTCAAATGAAGAAGATGACACCCTTGGCGCGTTTTGGTGCCAACCACGAGCCCTCGATCTTGCCTCCGAAACTCCGACACGGATCCCTAGAAGGGCATCACCCAAGCTTTTGGATCCCTTCGACCAGCAGGCCCTAGAAGCTCGACACGGGCGTCCCAGATCGAGTCTCCGAGCCCGACACGGACCGCTAACACGGATCTTCCGAGCTCCGGCTCGGATGTTTCAACACCAGATTCCTCGAGCTCCGACTTCTAGCGTCCCCGACAAGAATCTCAAAAGCCCCACGGACCCTTCCAGATGTAGAAGCTCCAACTTCTGGACACGCTCGTGATTCTCCCGAAACTCCGGTTTTGGGTGCCAAACAGCGCCACTCACGAGGCTTTGTACGTGGTAGCTTCCGTCAGAAACTCGGATGATTTTTCTTTATTTTATTTATTTTTGTGCTTTTTCTTATTTCCCTTTTATTTAATTTAATTAATTAGTAATTAGGTTATATTATTAGTTTAGTTAGGTAATTTCACAAATAATTTCCTCCATGCTTTTTAATTAACTTAATTAGTTTAATTTAGGTTAATTTTCATTAAATCTTTTCTTTAATTAAAATCAATTAGAATTAGGTTTTTTCTCACATTAACATTAATTTTTAAAAACACCAAAAATATTAGGATTTAGTTTCTTTTCTTTTATTTCTTTTGCATTTAAATTCTAGAAAGGATGTATAGGTTGCAAGTTTGTTTTCATGTAATAGTGTAGATTTATATTTCTGCCTTTACTTTCTGCACCCCCTATTATGTATCTGCCCCAAATCCATGTAATAGCGTAGGACCTTTATATTTCCGCAATTTATTTTCCGCACCTATTAACTACTAGTAATTATGCGTGTATGGCAAGATTAAAAACAACGTAGATCATTTCTAATCATAAGATAAAATATCTGAATACAACACATTCTTCACACTTGCACCCACCTTAGGGTATCCTCTCTCGTTGCCTTGCGAATAATGGTCAAGTCCCTCGAACCTGGGGGTATCTTAGTATGGCTGCCTACAATATATTATCACATTCCCTTCGACTCAAAAGATTATAGTCCCTCGATGTTTCCTACGAATATATGATCTCGTCCCTGGATTGTTGCCTACGAAAAATGATGATCGTCCCTACGAATATGCTAGGATATCCGTACAAGTTGCCTTCTATGACCATCTGATATCCCTTCGAATGTGCCTTTACATCCAACGAATAAGGTTACCTATCAACCAATGGTACGGATGGCCTTATTCTACAGGAAAGCAAACTAACACGGAAACGACCGTTCTGAGTGGGTAAATAAGTCTCTTTTGCTTGCTCAATCAAAATACTTTTCACACCTCACATTTTCAAAAAATTTTAAAACACTTTGTATACATTCCAGCGTGAATCATTACAAAGTCATTTCCAAAAATAAAACATTTCCAAACACTTCGTATACATTCCAACGCGAATCATTACGAAGTCAAAGCGAAATCCCTTTTCAAAAGTTTTTTCAAACACACAAACACAAAAACAATTAAAGTGAGCTAAGCAATTAAGAGCCCGTAGACAACTATGGATGGAAAGGGTGTTAATACCTTCCCTTCTCATAACCACCTCCCTTACTCAGAATCTAACGAAGGTCTTTTCCTATTCTTTTCGCCTTCCCTTAATTGGATAAAAGAAAAGTCGATGGCGACTCTTGCTATCCGCAACATTTGCGATCAAACACAAAACAAACAAGTCAGTTCTCCCACCGTGTTACAGAACTGGCAACTCTGTTGGGGATCATCCTTAAGGAGAGGTTACTTTAGGGTCTAGATCACTTTAATTGTTTGACTTGTATGCTTCACTTTTAAGGGTTGCTTGGGTATTATACTTGTGGGGGATCCTACACCCGGATCAAGGTTTCCTTAGGTAACTAGCAATAAATTGTTGCGACCGTTAGGCGTATACCGAAACGGTCAACATGATGGCTACGTTAGTGCGACACTTTGGATGTCCGGATGATCCTCATGTCTAGTTGAGGAAAGTATTTGGCGTCTGCGTGGTGTCATAAGCACTAACTCAACTTTTAGAACCCTAATTGACCCATCTTTGCCATTAGAAGGTCGTGAGATGGCTGGTTTTGGTGCAGACTGAGGTTAGTTGATACTCGATGCTACGCTCATTAAGATTCGGCTTTCGGGATGTTTCGGTCGACCATTTGGTAGTCCTATTGAAATAAAGCCTACGAGAAAGATCAATGATATGAGATTCCTAGAACCCGATTACTATTATAGGACAGGTTGAACCCACTCAAACTTTGGTATGGTAGACACCTATACCTCATGCAAGCCTTAAACCTAGGGCTATTGCGTGAATTGCTTGTGCTTGTTACTTGTTCTAAACATAACATCATGACATCATAACATCATAAACATCATATCATTTTTAACTATTTCAAGGACCTAGGGATTTATCTTTGCTCTGTTTTGTAAGAATTATGGCTTCCATGAAGACTATCCTGATCAACTTCATGGGTATGCCTTCTCAACTCAAAGAATTGGTTTCAGAAATTCCTAATCATGCTCGACTTGGTTATCTCCGATTTTGAAGAAGATATGATGCACGTCGTATTCCAGTTCTTCGATCCAAAACATCACTGCTTTACATTCCCAAATTATCAGTTGGTTCCTACATTGGAAGAGTTCTCTAAGCTACTTGGGATACCTATTCTTGATCAGATACCATTCACCGATTTAGAAAAAGCTCCAAAATACGAAGACATCGATCAGCGTTACATCTAAAGCGATCAGACATTGAAGCTAATTGGGAAACAAGAAGCGGAGTTAAGGGTTTGCTTGCTAAGTTTCTAATAAAGAAAGCTCGAGAATTCCTAAAGGCTATGATTTTCCATGCATTCGAAGAAGTTTTGGCTTTGCTAATCTATGGCTTGGTGCTATTTCCTAATCCAGATCAGTTCATAGACGTGAACGCCATCAAGATATTCCTCATTCGTAATCCTGTGCCTACTTTGCTTGGAGACATCCTGCATTCTATCCACACTCGTACTATCAAAAGACAAGGAACTCTCACGTGTTGCATACCGTTAATTTCTAGGTGGTTTATTTCGCACCTTCCTCAATCAGTGATGAAGAACGAGCAAAGATTGAAGCGGTCTCAAAGGCTAATGTCACTCTATTATTCAGATATCCGTTGGTGTCTTTTTCTTTAAAAGGACTTCAGTTTTATTGAGCGTTGTGGGGAATTCCCTAATTTACCACTCCTTGGCATAAGGGGAGGTATCACTTACAACCCTTCTCTAGCTCTGCGTCAGTTTGGTTATGCTTAAAGAGATGTTCCTCATGATATGCTTCTCGAAGACATTGTGTTTGACTACAACAACGATCTCCAGAACTATCATCGCAGATTTGTACACGCTTGGAGCATGGTAAAGAAGACTGATACCAAGACTTTGGGACACAAAAATTCCATTCCTTGGGAACCTTACCTCAAATGGGTGCGAGCTCGAGCTCAAAACCTCATAATGTCGTTTACAGTTGTTCTACCAGTGATTATGGAACCTGTTGCTAAAGGGGACGAACCCTATACCATTCTCCACCCGGACATGCCTACTGATTTCGAAGACCCCGAAGAGATCCTGGATTCAACTTAAAGAAGAAAAGGATACATTCGAAGCTCAGTGCTATACAAGCGAGAAGAAAGTGTTAGAGTTGATAAAGCTATTTCACGAGGAGCGAAGCATCAATACCTACTTCAACACAAAGAGGATGTGCCCATAGGAGACCTGAAAGCTCTAGGAATTTCTTTTTATTCGTTTAAACTTCGTTTTGTACTTACTAAAAGATAAAATAATAAAAAGTTTGTTCTTTGTTTAACAAATTTAAATTCCTAAGGACCTTGAAAATATTGCATTGCATGACATCGCATATCATGGCATAACATTTCATAACAGGTACATCGAAGACCAGTATTCTTATTCTCTTGCTGTTTATCACACAGAAATGGATCTTGAACAGACTGTCAAAGATCTCCAGGCTCATCATGCTCAATTCCAAGAGATGTTCACCAACTTGGTCCAAGGTCAGAAAGACCTGAAGAAGCTCATCACCAGAAAGAAGAAGACCATCGGTATCCTCAACATGGGAAGAAATCACAAGGGTGCAGCTAGGGTGGTCAGCCATTTCTAACTCTCAGACAAGAGCGGTGAAACTGAGGGAAGTATCAAGAACACTGAAGGAAGCCGTCATGGGTCTGAAAACGAAGATGAAGACTATGTGAATGAGCAGTATCCTCCTGACAACGACAAGTACAAGCAACTTGAAGACCGTCTGAATGCTGTGGAAAGTCTGAAAATGTCTGGGCTGAACTTTGATGATCTGTGTCTTATTCTTGGCGTAGTAATTCCCTGAAAATTCAAAACTTCCACCTTTGATAAGTATGATGGCATCTCTTGTCCGAAGCTGCATCTGAAGTCCTATGTTCATAAGATCCATCCTCATACTGAAGACAGGAAACTGTGGATCCATTTCTTTCAAGAGAGTTTATCTAGAACTCAGTTGGAGTGGTATTATCGGCTAGAGAGTACCCACATCCATACCTGGAATGACTTAGAAGATGCTTTCTACAAGCAGTACCAGTACAATGCTGAATTGACACCTACCCGCATGCTCAGAAATGGAGAGATTTAGCCGGAAGAGTTCAACCACCTCTGTCCAATAGGGAGTTGGTTGATATGTTCATGGGGACACTGGCAGGACCATTTTTCAATCATCTGATTGGAAACTCTTCATTTGGATTCAGTGATATTGATGACGACATCAGTGGAATCAGAGCGAGAAAATACAGGTAGAGTCATCTTCAAATGTTGCGAAGAGATCCTTTGGTGGCAAGAAAGAAGCCAATGTTGTGTATGGGCAAAAGAGCCGTGTCAAAGCTGATCGCAATCAATCTGTGGGGGTGTCATACCCCAAAATTTTCCCTCCATCTACTCAAAAGATTTCATACATCTATGCTCAAGGATTCCTCAAGAGTTGATCAGACAAACTCTCTCCTAGACAATCAACCCAAACTAGGGTTTGGTATCTCTCAAGTCAAGATGGATTTCCAACATCTCCAACAGCCTTCGTGCCTCCTCATATGCTTCAAAGATTCTCCATGTCAAGTTTCAAGCTTCACAAGTCAAGTTTCCTCAGACAATTGCTCAGATGGTTGAAAATTGGGTGTATTGGAAAAAAGTCAGCTGGTCAACATACAGTCAAAACTTGATTTTGGTCAACATCCTCATTTTGAAGTTACATTCATCATTTGATCAAGGGTTGATCATGATTCATCAAGAAAACTCAAGATTTGCTCAAAAGTCAAACTTTCTAAATTAGGGTTTCTAGGTGAAAAGTCAACTAAACTTTGGTGATCATAACTTTCTCATACATTCTCGAAATTTTCCACCAAAGCTCATTTTGAAGGAAATTCAATTCTCTACAACTTCATGTCTCACAAGAATGTCCAAAAATGCTTCATTTGAGAGGTATAGCTCAAAACATTATAGGTCATTTTCAAAGTCAACAAAAAAGTCAACTTTTTGTTTTGAAGATATATTGAGCATGGTAACTCAATTGAGATGAAACCAAAAACATTGTTTAGAGGACTCTTAGAGCTTTCCAAAAAGTCCAAGAACACTCAAAAATGTGGAAAATTGAGCAAGTTACACCATTCACAAGTTGGGCAATTTTGGAAGAATGCACAAAGAGAGATACTTCAAAAATCAAATCTTTTGCAAATGGGCCTACTTTTCTTCATCTAACTTGTTCCTCATGCAATTAAGAGTGTCCAAGCCCAATGCCACGAATTTTGATTTATTTTTCTATTTAATTTGTAATTTATTTATTTAAATGCAAATTAAATCTTAAAATAAATTATAAAATTGAAATCAATAGCAAAATTGATTTTATTCTTTCCTTAAGGTCCAATTAACTCATAAATGCCACAAATTGAAATTGGAGCAAGAAAGGCAAGATTGGATTGAAATTGATCAAGCTTTGAAGATTTGATTTTCATGGAAATATCAAATTTGATTTCCATTGAATATTGATTGATTCTTTCCAAATTCATCCCAAATCCATCCGATATAAATACATGATGCATACCTATCAAGAAAGGACGAAAAATTGGCTCGAAACCCTAATCCAAACTCAAAGAAATCGTGTTCTTGAAGCAATTGGCAATCCTTGTTCATTTCGTTTCAATCGGTTTTGAGGTGTCAAACATTCCTTGATACCCGGGAGTGATTCGGATACTTACATTGCCAAAATACATCCGAATCAAGAAATCGATTTCGGTTTGTTCATCTTTTTCAAAATTCGATTTACATTTTCATGCATTTTAACACATTTGGTTGTTGTTTTGTGATTAGTAGGAAGATTGCAAGCGATCAGGTTGTTTGATTGAGTTTCTATGGCTTAGAACTTGTATTGCCATTGTTAGGGTTCACAGTATCGAATTAGGGTTTCTCTATACGGAAAAATTGGACCTCAAGACTACCATTGCATTGAATGATGTTTCCAATCGAACCATGGCTTTAGAATGTATTTATATTATCGTGCTTGCTTTTGACTTTGCGAGCTGTGGCGTCGAGCAAAACCGTATTGAGTTTCAAAATTCAAAGGTAGGAGATGAAGTCGGCGAGCGAAGAAGCCGAGGGACGTGTGTCTTAGCCCTCGCTCCGTTTCAAACGGTGAACACTACTTCGGTTGGTCAAGGCTTGTGGACTTGAGATTTCGCTCGGTCATGGGTTCGATCCTATGGGCAGGTTTTCATCTTTTTTCCCAAAAACTTGCATTATTTTCATATTTTCATATATTTTCTATTTTAATATTTCCATTCAATTTTAATTCTTTTCATGATTTTATTTCAGCATTAAAAAATTACCAAAAACATTTTTTCTTTTTACATTATTTTCATAAAAATGTTTATTTAATTTAATTAATTTTAAAATATAATTTTTGCATGCATATTTATTTTATTTTTATTTTTGCATTTAAATCATTATTAATTGCCTTTTAATTATTAAACCTTTTCCAAAAAATCCCAAAAAATTATTTTAATATATTTATCATATTTCCAGCATATATTAATTTTTCCATATTAAAATTTGCATTTTTCTAACATTTTTCTCTTGTTCGATTCATATTGCATTTTCAGATTTCTTCCTTTTGTACAGGTTGATCCGATTCAGACGATTTTCTCTTTATCATTTTATCATTCTATTTTTTCCAATAATGTAATTGCTCATGGGATGTAATAGTTTAATTTAGGACTTTACTTTCCGCAAGTTTAAATTATGTATCTGCCCCAAAGCCATGTAATAGCGTAGGTTTACCTTTCCGCACTTTACATTCCGCATTTTACTTTCCGCACCCTTATAAACTGTTAGTAACTAGGCATGTATGGCAAGATAATAATTGGACATAGCTCACACTAATTTTCAAGATAACATATTCTGAATTTGACACACTTCTTTCACACATGCACCCCTTAGGGTAACTCTCTCTCGATGCCTTTCGATTCAAAATGGTCATGTCCCTCGAACGAAGAGGTATTCTAGCACCGTTGCCTACAAATAAATCATCATAGTCCCTTCGATACAAAGATCATAAGACCCACGATGTCGCCTCCGAATACATGATTTTGACTCTCGATTGTCGCCTACGAAAAATGATGATAGTCCCTTGAATGTGCTAGGATACTTCCTGAGTTGCTTTCTATGACCATCCGATGTCCCTTGAATGTCCGCTTACATCCAGAATGGAGCTACCTACTAACTAATGGTATGGCTAGCGCTATTCTAAAGGAATGTAGAAGTATAACAAAGCGACCAATTAAGGTGGGTAAATAAGTCTTTTAGTTGCTCGCTCTATCAAATGCTTTTCACACCACACAAGTTCAAATTCTTTCAAAACAAACAAACATTTCCGAACACTTTGTATACACTCCTACATGAGTCATTACAAAGTCAAAGCGAAATGCCTTTTCAAAACATTTTGTCAAACACACGAAAGCAATTTTAAAAGTTATCTAAGAGCACTAAGAGCCGTAGAATAAGCTGCGGATGGAAAGGGTGCTAATACCTTCCCTTTTCATAACCATTCTCCGAACTCGAATCTAACGAAGGTCTTTTACATTACTTTTACCTTCCCTTAATTGGATAAAAATAAAAGTCGGTGGCGACTCTTGCTATCCGCACATTTGGATACAAAATCCTACAAAGTCGAGTTCAAGTATTCTGAGCTGGCGACTCTGGGAAACACCCAAAAGAGAATTGCCTTAGGGATTTCTAGATAACTTTTATCGCTTTTGTTTGACTTGTATGCTTTATCTTTAAGGGTTGCTTGGGTATTATATTGTTGGGGATCCTACACGGGATCCGGGTTTCCTTTTAAGTAAGTAGCATTAGATCATCGCGACCGCTAGGCGTATAACTACACGTCAACATGATGGCTACGTTAGCGTGACACTTTGGTTGTCCGATACTCTTCATTCCCAAGTTGAAGATAGTATTTGGCTTCTGCGTGGTGTCATCAGCGCTAACTAAACTTTTAGAACCTTAATTGACCCATCTTGGCCATTAGAAGGTAGTGAGATGGCGGCTTTGGTGTAGACCAAGGTTGGTTGATACTCGATGCTACGCTCATTGAGATTAGACTTTTGGGACATTTTCGATCGACCACTTGGCGTCGTATTGAAATAAGCGCCTCGAGAAAGATCTATGATATGAGATTCCTAGAACCGGTTACTATTATAGGACGGGATGAACCAACTCAAACTTTTGGTGGGGTAATCACCTATACCTCATACAAGCCTTAACCCTAGGCTCATTGTGTGAATTGTTTGTGTGTGCTAAACATGACATCATGACATCATTTGCATTGCATATCATTTCTAACTATTTCAAGGACCTAGTTTATCTTTGCTCTGTTTTGTAGGGATTATGGCTTCTAGAAAGACTATCCGAATCAACTTCATGGGTATCCTTCTCAACTCAAAGATTTGGTTTGAAATTCCGACCATGCTCGTTCATCAAAAGACATGGTTATCTACTTGATTTGGTTATCTCGGTTTTGAAGAAGATATGATGCATGTCTATTCAGTTCTTTGATCCGAAACACCATTGCTTTACATTTCAGTTATCGATTGGTTCCTACCTTAGAAGAGTTCTCTAAGCTACTTGGGATACCTATTCTTGACCAAATGCCATTCACCGGTTTGGAAAAGGTCCCTAAGTTCGAAGACATTGCATCAGCCTTACACCTTAAGCGCTCAGACATTGAAGCCAATTGGGAAACTAGAAGTGGAGTTAAGGGTTTACTTTCCAAGTTCCTAATTAAGAAAGCCCGAGAATTCCTCAAAGTTATGAGTTTCCATGCATTTGAAAACATTGTGGCCTTGCTAATTTATGGTTTGGTTCTATTTCCTAACTCGGATCAATTCATAGATGTCAATGCCATCAAGTTGTTTCTTACCCGTAATCCTGTGCCTACCTTACTTGGAGACATCCTGCATTCTCTCCACACTCGTACTACTAAGCGACAAGGAACTCTCATGTGTTGTATACGTTACTTTCAAGGTGGTTTATTTCGCACCTTCCTCCATCGATTTTGAAAATGAACAAAGGTTGAGATGGTCTCAAAGATTAATGTCACTCTCTCATTTAGATATCCGTTGGAGCCTTTTCTCTCAAAAGGACTTCACATTCATTGAGCGTTGTGGAGAATTCCCTAATGTACCACTACTTGGTATAAGGGGAGGTATTACTTACAACCCTTCCTTAGCTCTACGTCAGTTTGGTTTTGCTCGAAGAGATGGTCCACATGATATGCTTCTCCAAGATATTGTGTTCGATTACAATCACGATCTCGAATTACCGAAGGTTCATACATGCTTGGGGCATGGTAAAGAAGCGATACCAAGACTTTGGGGCACCGAACTCCATTCCTTGGGAACCTTACCTCAATGGGTGCGAGCTCGAGCTCAAAACCTCATGATGCCATTCACGCTGTTTTACGGTAATTATGGAACTGTTGCTATAGGTGGCGTATATGTTGTTCTCCATCCCGACATGCCTACGATTTTGAAGACTTGAAGAGATCACGGATTCAACTTAAAGAAGAAAGGGATACCTTTGAAGCTCGGTGTTACAAGCGAGAAGAAAGTTCTAGAGTTGACCAAGCTACTTCACGAGGAGCGAAACATCAACGCTACATCGCCACCAAGAGGAAGCCCATGGGAGACTTAGAGCTTTAGGATGTTTATGTTTTCTTTTATTGTTTGAATTATCTCTTGTACTTAAAAGAAAAGAATAATGAGAAGTACTAATAAATGTTTGTTCATTGCTTGTTTAACAAATTTAAATCTCTTAGGTCCTTGAAAACATTGCATTGCATTCGCATAAACATTGCATATCATAGCATAACATTGCATCACAGTACATTGGATTGGTTTTCTCATTTGCTCGCTATTTATTTTAGCGAAATGGCTCTTGAGCAGTATCAAAGATCTCAAGCTCGAAATGCCCGGTTTGAGGATGTTCACCGTTTGGTCCAAGGCCAAGAAGATCGAAGAAGCTCATCAACAAGAAGAAGAAGGTTGTTGGTCTCCTCAACATGGGTAGGCGGTTCAAAGGGGTCCAAAAGTGGTCGATCGGATCGAGCTCTCTGAAGGAAGTGTCCATACCGGGGAGTACCAAGGGTGATGAAGGTGATCGTGAGCCAAAGAAAGGAGGAGGATCATTCGACTATAGCCAACTCGATGAAGATGACAAGTACAAGCAACTTGAAGACCGAATCTTTGTGGAAAACTTGAAAATGTCCGGATGAATTTTGATGATCGAGTCTTGTTCACGGTGTTGTGATTCCTCCCAAGTTCAAAGTTCCTACTTTTGCCAAATATGATGGCATGTCTTGCCCTAAGCGCATTTGAAGTCCTATTTCGGAAGATCAACCCCACATGATGAGAAAGTTGTGGATGCACTATTTTCAAGAAGTTTGTCGGAACCAGTTGGAATGGTACTATCGACTAGAGAATGACCGTATCCGTACTTGGGTGACTTGGTGATGCTTTCTGAGACGATATGAGTACAATCTTGAATTGACACCCACTCGCATGCAACTACAAAGCATGTCTATGGGTCGTGACGAAAGTTCAAAGAGTATGCTCGAAGTGGAGAGATCTAGCAGGTTCAACCACCCTTGTCCAATAGGGAGTTGGTTGATATGTTCATGGGGACACCGACAGCCCATTCTTCAATCATCGATTGGAAATTCTTCATCCGGATTCACCGTGATATTGACAGGCGGCGCATTTGGTATCAAGAGTGGGAAGATTCATGTAGAGACATCTTGAATTTGCGAAGAGATCTTTTGGTGCTAAGAAAGAAGCTAATCTGTGTATGGTCGAAAAGCCGAGCCAAGACCGACCGTGCTCAATCGTAGAGGCGGTTGTGATCTCGATCCTACATCGGACAACCTCGGTGAGACAACGCACGTAGCGAGCGCGCCACGAGGCGGTTCTGAAGATCAACATGCCTTTGTCAAGCCTTGCAACACATGTTGAAGCGGTGATTACCTTGAGGGATCCTCCTCGAATGTCAACACTTCCTCTCGAAATACAATCCTAATGCTAAGTGTGCTTACCATTCCAATAGCCGGGGACACGACAATTGTTGGGCTCAAAGAACAAGATTCAAGATATGATTGAAGCTAAGCATTGAATTTGATCCTCTGTTGAGACTCGAATGTGATCAATGCTCCTATGCCTAACCATGACAAGAGTTCCAATCTTTGTTGGTGATGATACTTATGTTTTCAACATAGATGACTTGACCATTCCTCGATGATTAAGAAGAATTTGTTGCAAGCCGGTGTCAATCCAGGGATGCCCGAAGATTGTCGTTGGTGCCCATCCGCGATGGTTGTGCTTGGTTGAGAAGACGTTCGGTGCATGATGGACAACCGTGAGATACTATTTACGAAACCACGTGCGGCGTGTGAAGAAATGTCTAAGTTGAAGATTGACAATGCGAGCAATGTGCCATCTGTGGGATACCTTGGGGCAGCCAGTGGAAAATATGATTACATGGTGAAGTACATCACGATAGTTACAAGATTCCTATTGAAGATGTTAAGGAGGATGGGGTGACGATTTCCGAAGACTATCTTGATGTTAACACAATAAGAATTTCCTCTGTGGATCACATGCCTAGAGTGGCACCTCTCATTATCACTTCTCCAAGACCAGTTCCATATTCCTCGACAAAGCTATCCCTTGGAATTATGGGTGATGTTTACTATCATGGTGTCAAGCAAGATCCTCGACTATTGAAGATCTTCTGCGGAAGTTTCTATTCACGACGTTGACAACATCACCGGATCGATAAGGTGACCGAACAGGAAGGGTATTCTCTCGAGATCTCTCCTCCAAAAGACATGCGACTCCATTCGCATTCCATTACTCAACCAATATCCCTAGAGGAAAGAACGGTGGCTCATCACCTCGACGAAGTACCAAAGGAAGTTCTGAAGACACCTCCAAACAAGAAATGGAGGAAATTGAAGATTATCAAGAAGAGTGACTATAATGTTGTGGAGCAGTTAGGAGACTCCGTCCAAGATCTCCATGCTTGCTCTGCTCTTGTGCTCGAGGCTCATGCTAATGCCTTGGTGAAGTTTCGAAGAATGCTCATGTGCCGCAAGAACTACTACTTGACCGTTTGAAGTTTGTATTGCTAGCACGCCAACAACGGCCTAGGCTTCTCGATCTTGATTTGACTCTAAAGAAACATAACAAAGCCTTGCACATCTCTTGAATGCAAGGTACTACATTGTCTCATGTTTTGGTGGATCTGGTTACTGCGAATATCCTACAAGCGCTTTTGATCGGCTTGATGTCGAAGGGTTGGTTACGAGACCCGGTGACATTATTGTGAGGCTTTTGATGGTTCTAGCGAACGAGCTTGGAGAGCTCACTCTCTGTTAAGTCGGTTCCCACTTTTGATTCTACTTTCTTTGTCATGGACATCCGTCCACTTACTCTTGCCTACTCGGGCCCTTGGATACATGGGGCAGGCGCTGTTACCTCTACCTTACATCAGAAGCTGAAATACCCGGTGAAAGGGAAGGTTGTTACAGTATGTGGTGAAGAAGAGTATATGGTCAGTCATCTGCAGTCATTCCGATATCTTGAGATGGAAGGTGAATTCTTCGAGACTCCCTGTCAAGCTTTCGAAACAATACCCAGAATCATGCCTGTTGACTCTCCTGTCACTCCGAGATTACACGAGCTCCGCCTAGGATGGCCTCGCTGAAAGATGCTCAAGCTACTGTTGAACAAGGAGGTAGTGCTATTTGGGGACAGCTCCCTGATCTTCCCTTCAAATCTGACAAGACTGGTTTAGGCTTCACTATCAAGGGTCAGAAGATGATACGCCGCGAGCGTGCGGCCAACTTCCTTCCGCATCGGCAGTGGAATCCATGCTATAGAAGCGGCGACAACGACTTCGACATCGACAAGTGGATCTTCCCACTCCGGATAAAGGACTCGACAATTGGAAGGCGAAGGCGTCATACCAATCTCCTTTAGTCGAGTAATTGCTCTTGTTTTGTTTTGCTTTTCGTATTTCTTTATGTTTTGAACAATAAACTTTGAAAGCCTAGTGCCTTGCCCGGGCATCATGGCTCGTTCGAGGGTTATTATCATCGTTTGCGTATTTTCATTCAATAAATTCGTTGGACTTTTGCATTCAATTGTTTGTTTTCTTTCTTTACTTTATCACCCTTCAAAAGCTATGTGTTTCTTACACACACGTGATACATGCGAGAATCACTCGAATCTCGTTAAAAACTATGCTAGTGCTAAATATGACTTGATAATCCGATCTACCAAGCCAAGACGAAAGTGAGGAAGATTGTGAAGTGCCGAGAACTTGCCAAGGCTACAAGAAGAGCGAGTTATCTGACCACACGAAGAGCAAGTTGAGGTTGTGAATTTGGGTCTTGACGAAGAGAAAAGAGATCAAGATAGGAGCGGATCTTGAGAACAGTGTTAAAGAAAGGTTGGTTCGGATGCTACGAGACTATATTGAGGTTTTGCTTGGTCATACGAGACATGCAGGTTTGGACATTGATATTGTGGTACACGATTGCCGAAAAAAGAAGGTTTCTCGGTGAAACGAAGGTTAAATCGCATCGTCTGAGATGTCGAGAAAATCAAAGCCGAGTTATGAAGCGGTTCAGCGGTTTCCTAGCCGTTACTTCCTATCCCTGGGTTGCTAATGTGGTACCCGTACCTAAGAAGGATGGTAAGGTACGAATGTGTGTGGATTACGAGATCGAACAAAGCGAGTCCGAACGATTTCCCACTTCCTCATTGATGTTACGGTTGACAACACCGCTCGGCACAAGGTTTTCTCCTTCATGGATGGTTTCTCGGTTACAATCGGATCAAAATGGCTCTCAAGACATGGAAAAGACTACTTTTGTTACGGTGGGGCACTTTCGCTACAAGGTTATGCCGTTCGGATTGAAGAATGCAGCGCCACTTATCGTGCTATGGTGACATTGTTTCATAACATGATTCATCACGAGATAGAGGTCTCGTCGATGACATGATAGCTCGATCACGGTCAAGAAGAACATCTTGATCATTTGCGAAACTATTTGATGATTGAAGAAGTCAGAGACTTAATCCCAACAAGTGCACCTTTGGAGTCGGATCCGGAAAACTCCTAGGGTTTGTAGTCGTGGAAGAGGTATTGAGGTTGACCTGCGAGGTTAAAGCTATTCAAGAAATGCCCCCGAGAGAAGGAAGTCGAGGTTTCTTGGGCGACTAAACTACATCGCGATTCATTGCACACCTAATCGCTACTTGTGAGCCAATCTTCAAGTTACTAAAGAAAGATCAAGTAGTAGAATGGAGCGATTGCGGATCGCTTTTGACAAAATCAAGGAGTACCTACAGAATCCTCCTATCCCGATCCGCCGAAGGAAGACCTCTTATCATGTACTTGATGTTAGAGAACTCAATGGGGTGTGTGTTGGGGCAACATGGAGCGGTCAAAAGAGCATGCAATATACTACCTTAGCAAAAGTTTAGCGTTGTGAAACAAGATACTCACACTGAGAAAACTTGCAACGCTTTAGCTTGGGCTGTCAGACTAAGGCAGTATATGTTGACTCACACTTTGTTGATTTCAAGATGGATCCGATAAAATACATATTTGAGAAACCAACTCTTCTCCATATCGGCCTAAGATGAATGGCGATGGAAGCCGCCAACAAGAACATTAAGAAGATTATCTGAAGATGGCTGACTTACAAAGATTGGCATGAGATGTTACCATTTGCTCTTCATGGTTATCGCTGACGAACATCAACAGGGCAACTCCTTCTCTCTAGTATACGGTATGGAAGCCGTCTTACCCATTGAGGTTCGATACCTCAACGAGTCCTCCGGAGGCGAGTTAGGCGAAGCGATTGGGTCCAAACTTCGCCTTGACCGATTAACTTGATTGATGAGAAGCGACTCGCGTCCATCGCCATGGACAGATTATCGAAGCGAATGATCGAGCATTTAACAAGAAGGTCAAGCAAGAGTCTACCAAGTCGGTGATCTAGTAGTTAAGCGCATCATTCTTCCACAGGTGATCCGAGGGCAAATGGACTCCCACCTATGAGGGACCGTTTGTAGTCAAGGCAGTATTTTCGAGCTATGATACTTAGCACCATGGATGGTGAAGACTTCCCACACCTGTGAACACGGACATAGTCAAAAATACTACGATGAAATAGACCCGCTAGGTCGCGAACCTAGGCAAAAATTAAGGATATATACAAAACATGTACACCGCAAGTCGAAAACACGAAGGCGGCTTGGGCAAAAAGGTATCGGTAGGCGAAAACCGAAAGGCGGTCTAGGCAAAAGTTAGGGATTTAAGCGCGACTACGTCTCTTCGGATCACTGCTGGACTACTATCGGCATTCAAGATTCAAATGGCGAAGATCGTCACTCACTTTCTCTTGGGAGGAGATGAGATAGTCGAAATATATGAGTACTAGCATAGTTGGAACTTAACGAGATTGTTCCCCATAGCTTTTACCTTTCTTATGTACAAACTACTTGGCCATCGCCACCTTTCAAATAAGCATAAAATTCTTTCTCTTTACAATTTATTGTTGTTATTTGCAATAAGTCCAACGTTGCTTTGAATGACTATCGCATTTGACAATAAGAATCTAATCACAAACATACGAAAAGTGAACATGCAAAAGTACTTACTAGGTTCACGGAATTGAGATGACGACGAAAGTCACCAATGCATTCCCCCGAGCATGATCCTGCAAAGGTGTCCTCAACACACCTTCTCCAGGGAGTATATGTTAATCCTGGCGGTGATTCCACTCAAGCAGCGTTACATCGGTCTCAGCGGTAACACTTCATCCCCGGTGGATATTTCTCAATCCTCCCTCTTCTCCCGTATCCGGACTCAAACTTGGTCGATATGCATCGAGCATACACCTTTATTCCCACTTGAGATTACAACGGACTCCGGACTCTTCTAGCCGGTCTCTCAACAACTATCAAACACCCTCGTGAGATCTACACTCGGAATCCCGATGGGCGTCTCCTAAATCTCCTCGGCGGGATCTACATACGGGTCCCCAGAATCGCCTCCCGGGTTCTCCTCGGCGGGTCTATGAGATCTCCAACAACGAGCTTCTCAATCTCTACCTTCCTCAACAGTATCTAGGCCCAGGACTTGGTCAGATAGTGCATCGGAGGAATCCCGGATATCTTTCTCCTCCTTCGAGAGCGGGGTTTTCATCTACACAATTCCCTAAACAGAAGTCAGAAATCTTCAAACAAAGCATCCTCATCTTCTTCAAGATGGATATGTTTTGAAATATCACAACATTCATCATTCATACATTTCTCATAAAGTCATAATTCATGCACATGTCATTCATATACACTGTCATGCATCATACTTTGCATAAAACTAACGAATGTTCTATCAAAGTTTCTCTTGTTTTCCAAAGCAGTGTGATCGCTTCGACGAGCAGGTCGAGATTAAGCCCGACCGGAAAACTATCCGAAAGACCGCCCTTGGTTGTCCTCCGACAACTAGTCCAGGATTAAGCTCCGAACCGATGGGAAAACTATCTGAAAGACCGCCCTTGGTTGTCCTCCGACAACTAGTCCAGGATTAAGCCCCAAGCGGAAAACTATCCGAAAGACCTCCTCGGTTATCCTCCGATAAGGGCAATGGATCAACACCGATGCACAACAGGAAGCTATCCACATTTTGCCAACTCAATTTCCTCGAGTAATCGGACAAAGATTTATTCGACCCTTCTTATTATCAATCTGAGCGTGCGACTCGGTTGCTGGATGGCATCTTAAGCCCATCTCCGACTACTTATCAACATCTCTTCACTTCGAGAATCTGCATATATGGTTAAAAATCAATACAAACCAACAACATTATTCAAAGTGAACAGAGTCTAACATCGACTCGCTCCCGACATCGACCTTTCGGATGGCATCTTAAGCCCATCTCCGTCAGCTCTCCTATTAACAACCTAGAGTCTAGCGTCGACTCGTTCCCCGTGAAGCCTCCAACTTCACCAAATGGCATCTAAGCCCATTCCGCATCATCCACCAACGGTGCAAATTTTCGGTGTACTCGGTGTTCAATCATCTTCTACCTCCGGTCGCGAAAGACAAGCATGTCAATCTAACCCTCCAGTACAAGAAGATTGAGCAGGGCAGTGTCATACCCCAAAATTTGCCCTCCATCTACTCAAAAGATTTCATACATCTATGCTCAAGGATTCCTCAAGAGTTGATTAGACAAACTCTCTCCTAGACAATCAACCCAAACTAGGGTTTGGTATCTCTCAAGTCAAGATGGATTTCCAACATCTCCAACAGCCTTCATGCCTCCTCATATGCTTCAAAGATTCTCCATGTCAAGTTTCAAGCTTCAAGTCAAGTTTCCTCGAATTGCTCGGATGGTTGAAAATTGGGTGTATTGGCAAAAAGTCAACTGGTCAACATACGGTCAAAACTTGATTTTGGTCAACATCCTCATTTTGAAGTTACATTCATCATTTGATCAAGGGTTGATCATGATTCATCAAGAAAACTCAAGATTTGCTCAAAAGTCAAACTTTCTAAATTAGGGTTTCTAGGTGAAAAGTCAATTGAACTTTGGTGATCATAACTTTCTCATACATTCTCGAAATTTTTCCACCAAAGCTCATTTTGAAGGAAATTCAATTCTCTACAACTTCATGTCTCACAAGAATGTCCAAAAATGCTTCATTTGAGAGGTATAGCTCAAAACATTATAGGTCATTTTCAAAGTCAACAAAAGTCAACTTTTTGTTTTGAAGATATATTGAGCATGGTAACTCAATTGAGATGAAACCAAAAACATTGTTTAGAGGACTCTTAGAGCTTTCCAAAAGTCCAAGAACACTCAAAAATGTGGAAAATTGAGCAAGTTACACCATTCACAAGTTGGGCAATTTTGGAAGAATGCACAAAGAGATACTTCAAAAATCAAATCTTTTGCAAATGGGCCTACTTTTCTTCATCCTAACTTGTTCCTCATGCAATTAAGAGTGTCCAAGCCCAATGCCACGAATTTTTGATTTATTTTCTATTTAATTTGTAATTTATTTATTTAAATGCAAATTAAATCTTAAAATAAATTATAAAATTGAAATCAATAGCAAAATTGATTTTATTCTTTCCTTAAGGTCCAATTAACTCATAAATGCCAAAATTGAAATTGGAGCAAGAAAGGCAAGATTGGATTGAAATTGATCAAGCTTTGAAGATTTGATTTTCATGGAAATATCAAATTTGATTTCCATTGAATATTGATTGATTCTTTCCAAATTCAATCCAAATCCATCGATATAAATACATGATGCATACCTATCAAGAAAGGACGAAAAAATTGGCTCGAAACCTAATCCAAACTCAAAGAAATCGTGTTCTTGAAGCAATTGGCAATCCTTGTTCATTTCGTTTCAATCGGTTTGAGGTGTCAAACACATTCCTTGATACCCGGAGTGATTCGGATACTTACATTGCCAAAATACATCCGAATCAAGAAATACGATTTCGGTTTGTTCATCTTTTCAAAATTCGATTTACTTTTCATGCATTTTTAACACATTTGGTTGTTGTTTTGTGATTAGTAGGAAGATTGCAAGCGATGCGGGTTGTTTGATTGAGTTTCTATGGCTTAGAACTTGTATTGCCATTGTTAGGGTTCTGGTATCGAATTAGGGTTTCTCTACGGAAAATTGGACCTCAAGACCGTACCATTGCATTCGAATGATGTTTCAATCGAACCATGGCTTTAGAATGTATTTATATTATGCGTGCTTTTTGACTTTGCGGGCACATGGCGTCGAGCAAGCCGCGAAGTTTCAAAATTCAAAGGTAGGAGATGAAGTCTGGCGCGAGCGAAGCGGGGACGGCGTGTCTTAGCCCACTCACTCCGTTTCCAAACGAGAACACTACATTTCGGTTGGTCAAGGCTTGGACTTGAGATTTCGCTCGGTCATGGGTTCGATCCCTATGGGCACGGTTTTCATCTTTTCCAAAAACTTGCATTATTTTCATATTTTCATATATTTTCTATTTTAATATTTCCATTCAATTTTAATTCTTTTCATGATTTTATTTCAGCATTAAAAAATTACCAAAAACATTTTTTCCTTTTACATTATTTTCATAAAAATGTTTATTTAATTTAATTAATTTTAAAATATAATTTTGCATGCATATTTATTTTATTTTATTTTGCATTTAAATCATTATTAATTGCCTTTTAATTATTAAACCTTTTCCAAAAAATCCCAAAAAATTATTTTAATATATTTATCATATTTCCAGCATATATTAATTTTTCCATATTAAAATTTTCATTTTTCTAACATTTTTCTCTTGTTCGATTCATATTGCATTTTAGATTTCTTCCTTTTATGCAGTTGATCAGATTGAGACGATTTTCTCTTTATCATTTTATCATTCTATTTTTCCAATAATGTAATTGCTCATGGGATGTAATAGTTTAATTTAGGACTTTACTTTCCGCAAGTTTAAATTATGTATCTGCCCCAAAGCCATGTAATAGCGTAGGTTTACCTTTCCGCACTTTACATTCCGCATTTTACTTTCCGCACCCTTATAAACTGTTAGTAACTAGGCGTGTATGGCAAGATAATAATTGGACATAGCTCACACTAATTTTCAAGATAACATATTCTGAATTTGACACACTTACACACCCTTAGGGTAACTCTCTCGATGCCTTTCGATTCAAAATGGTCATGTCCCTCGAACGAAGAGGTATTCTAGCACCGTTGCCTACAAATAAATCATCATAGTCCCTTCGATACAAAGATCATAAGACCCACGATGTCGCCTCCGAATACATGATTTTGACTCTCGATTGTCGCCTACGAAAAATGATGATAGTCCTTGAATGTGCTAGGATACTTCCTACAAGTTGCTTTCTATGACCATCCGATGTCCCTTCGAATGTCCCGCTTACATCCAACGAATGGAGCTACCTACTAACTAATGGTATGGCTAGCGCTATTCTAAATGAATGTAGAAGTATAACAAAACGACCAATTCTGAGTGGGTAAATAAGTCTTTTAGTTGTTCGCTCTATCAAATGCTTTTCACACCACACACTTTTTTTTCAAAGTTCAAATTCCTTTCAAAACAAACAAACATTTCCGAACACTTTGTATACACTCCTACATGAGTCATTACAAAGTCAAAGCGAAATGCCTTTTCAAAACATTTTTGTCAAACACACAGAAAGCAATTTTAAAAAGTTATCTAAGAGCAACTAAGAGCCCGTAGAATAAACTGCGGATGGAAAGGGGTGCTAATACCTTCCCTTTTCATAACCATTCTCCCGAACTCGAATCTAACGAAGGTCTTTTACATTACTTTTACCTTCCCTTAATTGGATAAAAATAAAAGTCGGTGGCGACTCTTGCTATCCGCACATTTGGATACAAAAATCCTACAAAGTCAGTTCACCGTATTACAGGGGGCAGTCGTGATCTCCAATCCCACACCAGCACAACCTCAATGAGACAGCACGCGTAGCTAGAACGCGCCACAAAGACAGTTTACGAGATCAACATGCCATTGTCACAAGCATTGCAACACATGTTGAAAGCAGAGCTCATTACTTTGAGGGATCCTCCTCAACACGTCAATAATTCCTCTCTAAAGTACAATCCTAATGTGAAGTGTGCATACCACTCCAACAGTCCAGGGTATGACACCAACAACTATTGGGCTCTGAATAATAAGATTCAAGACATGATCGAAGCTAGGGAAATTGATTTCGATCCTCCTATCGAAACTCTGAATGTGATCAACGCACCAATGCCTGACCATGGTAAAAGTTCCAATGCTGTTGACAACGACTCATATGTTTATGATAAAGCTGACTATTCCTCTGATGAATGTTAAGAAAGATTTGCTGCAAGCCGGCGTATTTCCAGGATGCCCTGATGACTATCACTGGTGTGCATCTGAATTTGACGGATGTGCTTGGTTGAAAAGGCGTATTCAACGCATGATGGACAACTGAGAAGTGTTATTTCTGAAACCTCCACCTGTGGAGAATCTGTGTGAAGACATCTCTAAGAATCTGAAGATCGAGGACGTAAGCGAAGCCGTACCAGAAGTCTGGGATACCCTGGGGCAGCCAAGCTGAAAATTCGATTTCATGGTTAAGTATACCGCTCTTGAAAGTTACAAGATTTCAATCGAAGACATCAAGGCAACCGGAAGGGGAGACGATTTCCGAGAAGACTATGCTGATGTGATCACAATAAGGATCACCTCTGTCGATCCTGCACCTAGAGTGGCACCTCTCATTATTACCTCTCCCAAATCAATTCCATATTCCTCTGACAAAGCTATACCTTGGAATTATGGAGCTGAAATTTACTATTATGACGTCAAGAAAGACCCGTTAACTATTGAAGACATTTCAGCTGAAGCTACCAATCCTGACATCGACAACATCACCAGATGAAGAAAGGTAACCAGAACCGGAAGAGTATTTTCTCCAGAGATCTCTCCTCCAAAAGATACTACTACACCAGTACGCATTCATGCTATCAAACCAGTTCCCGAAACAAGAGGGAAAGAATCAGTAACTCATCCTGCTCAGACCGAAGTACCAAAGGAAGTTGCTGAAGATACCTCCCAAAAAGAAATGGAGGAAATTCTGAAGATCATAAAGAAGAGTGACTACAATGTTGTGGAACAGTTGGGACAAACTCCGTCCAAGATATCTGTGCTAGCTCTACTATTTTACTCTGAGGCTCATGGTAAAGCCTTGGTAAAATTCTTGAAGAATGCTCACATACCGCAAGACACTACTGCTGATCAATTCGAAGGTGGTATTGCCAGCCTGACCGTCAATAATGGTTTAGGCTTCTCTGGTGCTGATTTAACTCCTGCCAGAAGGAATCACAACAAAGCCTTGCACATCTCCATTGAATGCAAGGGAACTATGTTGTCTCACGTGTTGGTGGATACTGGTTCTGCTCTGAATGTTCTGCCAAAGAGCACTCTTGATCGACTTAATGCTGAAGAAGTGGACATGAAGCCCAATGACATGATTGTAAGAGCTTTTGACGGTTCTAAACGAACAGTACTTGGAGAGCTCATCCTGCCAGTTAAAGTCGGTTCCCAGACTTTTGACTCTACTTTCTTCGTCATGGACATTCGCCCAGCTTATTCTTGCCTACTTGGACGCCCTTGGATACATGGGGCAGGCGCTGTCACCTCTACCCTACATCAGAAGCTGAAGTACCCAGTGAAGGGGAAGATTTTTATAGTATGCGGTGAAGAAGAATATATGGTAATCCATATGCAGTCATTCTGGTACCTCGAAATGGAAGGTGAATTCATCGAAACCCCCTGTCAAGCTTTCGAAGCAACCCAACGAGTCATGCCTATTGACTCCCCTGTCACTCCTGAAGTTATAGAGTTCC
This sequence comes from Vicia sativa, assembly GCA_021764765.1. NCBI lineage: Eukaryota > Viridiplantae > Streptophyta > Magnoliopsida > Fabales > Fabaceae > Vicia > Vicia sativa. The sequence continues at coordinate 45,092,941 of CM038797.1, forward strand.
ACCAAAGATGGCCTCACTGAAAGACGCCAAAGCCGCAGTTGAAGAAGGAGGTGGTATTGTTTGGGGTCAGCTCCCTGATCTCCCATTCAAATCTGACAAGACTGGTTTAGGCTTCACTATCAAAGGCCAGAAGATGATACGCTGCGAACATGTCGGAAAAATCTCTTTCCACATTAGCAAAAGTGGAGTCCATGCTATAGAAGACGACGATAACAACTTCGACACCAATTGGATCTTCCCAACTGCGGACAACAGACTCAATAATTGGAAGACTGAAGATGTCATACCAATCTCCTTTAGACATGAGTAATTGCTTTTTTTTCTATGATTTTTGCTTTTTACGCTTTGAACAATAAACTTTAAGCCTAGTGCCTTGCCCTGGGCACCATGGCTCATTTGTGAGGGTTATTATTTGTTATTTGCATATTTTCATTCAATAAAATCATTGGACTTTTGCATTTAAATACTGTACTCTTTCCTTTCTTTTACTTTATCACCCTTCAAAAAGCTATGTGTTCTTACACACACCCACATGATACACTACAGATTCACTCCGAATCTCGTCGATAACAGCTCTATTACTGCTAAATATGACTTCGATAATCCGATCTACCAAGTCGAAGACGATGGTGAGGGAGATTGTGAAGTGCCAGGAGAACTTGTCAGGCTACTACAACAGGAAGAACAGGTTATACAACCACACGAAGAGCCAATCGAGGTTGTGAATCTAGGTACTAACGAAGAAAAAAAGGAAATCAAGATAGGAGCGGGTCTTAAAAACAGTATCAAAGAGAGATTGGTCCAGATGCTGCGAGACTATATCGAGGTTTTTGCTTGGTCCAACGAAGACATGTCAGGTTTAGACATTGACATTGTGGTACACCGACTACCAACGAAAGAAGGTTTTCTCCTTGTGAAGCAGAGGGTCCGTCGTATGCATCCTGAGATGTCAGAGAAAATCAAAGATGAAGTTATGAAACAGTTCAATGCTGGTTCCCTAGAAGTTACTTCTTATCCACAGTGGGCTGCAAACGTGGTGCCCGTGCCAAAGAAGGATGGTAAAGTGCGAATATGTGTGGACTATAGAGATCTGAACAAAGCAAGTCCGAAAGATGATTTTTCGCTTCCGTATATCGATGTTCTGGTTGATAACACCGCTCAACACAAAGTTTTCTCTTTCATGGACAGTTTCTCCTGTTACAATCATATCAAAATGGCTCCCGAAGACATGGAAAAGACTATTTTCGTTACACAGTGGGGCACATTCTGTTACAAAGTCATGCCGTTCGGGTTGAAGAATATTGGCGCCACATACCAACGTTCCATGGTAGCTTTATTTCATGACATGATTTACCAGGAGATAGAGGTCTACGTCGACGAAATGATAGCTCGATCACAAATTGAAGAAGAACATCTCAATCATTTGCGAAAGCTGTTTGATAGACTGAAGAAATACAGACAAAGACTTAATCATAACAAGTGCACCTTTGGAGTCAGATTCGGTAAGCTCCTGGGATTTGTTGATAGTGGTAAAGGTATTCCGGTTGACCCTGCAAAGGTTAAAGCTATTCAAGAAATGCCATCTCCCTGCACCAAGAAGGAAGTCAGAGGTTTCCTGGGACGACTAAACTACATTGCCAGATTCATCGCACACTTAACTGCTACTTGTGAGTTAATCTTCAAGTTACTGAAGAAAGATCAAGTAGTGGAATGGAACGACGATTGCCAAACAACTTTTGACAAAATCAAGGAGTATCTACAAAATCCTCCTATACTAATGCCACCTGTCAAAGGAAGACCTCTTATCATGTTCTTGACAGTACTAGAAAACTCAATGGGGTGTGTGTTAGGGCAACATGACGAGTCTAGTCGAAAAGAGTATGCAATATACTACCTTAGCAAAAATTTTACCGACTGTGAAACAAGATACTCATAGCTTGAGAAAACTTGCAGCGCTTTGGCTTGGGCTGCTCACCGACTAAGACAGTATATGTTGACTCACACTACCTTGTTGATCTCTAAGATGGATCCGATAAAATACATGTTTGAGAAACCTGCTCTCTCCAGAAGAATAGCAAGATGGAAAATGATCTTGACCGAATACGATATCCAGTATACTACTAAGAAGGCGATCAAAGGAAGTATAGTAGCCAACCATTTGGCTCATCAAGCTGTAGATGACTATCAATCTATGCACTTCGAGTTTCCAAACGAGGATATTTTGCTAGTCACTGATTGCGAAGAACCAGGACCAGACGAAGGACCCGAACCAGGATCCCGATGGACCATGGTCTTTGATGGAGCTTCTAACGCACTTGGCAATGGTATTGGCGCCATCATTACATCTCCTACAGGCGGCACACGCCTTTCACTGCCAGACTTTGTTTTGACTGCACCAACAACATGGCCGAATACGAAGCGTGTATCAAGGGTACCAAAGCTGCTATTAACTTGAGAATCAAATTCTTGCAAGTGTATGGAGACTCAGCTTTAGTGATCAATCAGATTCAAGGCGAGTAGGATACGAAGCATCCGAATCTCATTCCATATCGAGAGCATGTTTTAAGTCTGACCCCTTACTTCGAAGAAATCACTTTCGATGACGTTCCACGAGAAGAGAATCAGTTGGCAGACGCATTAGTTACCATGTCATCTATGTTCAAGGTCAGATGGGACAACGAAGCTCCCCAAATCATCATCGAAAGGTTTGACGAACCAGCATACTGTTGTGAACTTGATACCGAAGGGAAACCTTGGTTCTACGAAGTGAAGAGGTATCTCGAGACTCAGGAATATCCCGCAAGGGCATCTGTCAATGACAAGAAGTTCTTAAGAAGATTCACATCCAAATTCTTCCAAAGTAACGACATCTTATACAAACGCAATCATGACTTGTGCTTACTACGCTGTGTGGATCAGAAAACAGCGGAACGAATCATGGAAGAGTTGCATGAAGGCGCATTCGGTACCCACTCCAATGGACAAACAATGGCTAAAAAGATTCTAAGGGCAGGTTACTATTGGTCCACCATGGAAGCTGATTGTTATTTCTATGTTCGATCTTGTCATAAATGTCAGATATACATAGATAAAGTGCATGTACCTCCAGTCCCATTTAATGTTCTGACCGCTCCATGGCCTTTCGCAATGTGGGCATTGACATGATTGGAGAGATCAAACCCACCGCATTTAATGGACATCGTTTCATCCTTGTTGCTATTGATTACTTTACCAAATGGGTAGAAGCAGCCTCGTTCGCGTCTGTTACCAAGAATGTTGTGGCTCGATTCATCAAGCATAATCTTATCTATCGGTACAACATCCCCGAAAGGATCATCACAGACAATGATACCAATCTCAACAACAAAATGATCACCGAACTTTGCACGCAGTTCAAGATTAAGCATCACAACTCTTCTCCATATCGGCCAAAAATGAACGTCGCAGTGGAAGCCGCCGACAAGAATCTCAAAAAGATCATACAGAAGATGATAGTGACTTACAAGGTCTGGCATGAGATGTTGCCATTTTCTCTCCACGGTTATCGTACTACAATATGAACATCTACAAGGGCAACCCCTTGTATATGGTATGGAAGCAGTCCTACCCATCGAGGTTCAGATACCCTCAACCAGAGTCCTCCAGGACGCAGAATTAGACGAAGATGAATGGGTCCAGACTCACCTTGACCAGATCAACCTGATTGACGAAAAATGGCTCGCAGCCATCTGCCATGGATAGATCTACCAAAAGGTGATCCCAGGAGAAAATGGACTCCCACCTATGAGGGACCATTTGTAGTCAAGACAGTATTTTTCGGCGGAGCTATGATACTAAGCACTTTGGATGAAGAAGACTTCCCACACCCTGTGAACGCAGACATAGTCAAAAAATACTACGCATGAACGAGACCCGCTAGGTCGACCGGCCTAGGAAAAAATAAGGGCATCCCGGCGAACCAAAAGGTTCGGGAAAAAGTTAAGGATATACAAAATAAAATGTACACCCGGCAAGTCGAAAACCTGCAAAGGCGGCTTGGGCAAAAAAGGGTATCCCGGTACACTGAAAACCTGAATGGGTGGTCTAGGCAAAAGTTAGGGATTTAAGCATACGTCTATGTCTCGTCCATATCACCTACTTACAAGGCTACACTACTATCAGCTTCAAGATTCAGATGACGCAAATCAACTCAATCACTTTCTTCTAACAGCGAGGAGATGAGATAGTCAAAAATATATGAGCAATAGCATAGTTGAAACTCGACGAGATTGTTTCTGCATAGCTTTTTACTATTCCGGCAATTTCCTCTTACTAGGATGTTCGTCTCTTGTATAAAAAATTCCTAACTATAGGCCACTTTTTCAAATTTAATGCAAATTCCTTTTCTAATTTTATTGTTTTTTGCATAAAGTCTAATGATTGCTTCGAATGATTATATGCATCTGACAATAAACATTTGTTCATAAACATATGAAAAGCGAACAGAAACAGTAATTACTACAGGCTCTAGGAATTGAGATGACGACTAATGTCACCAATACATCTCCACAGAGTCACTTTCACAAGAAATACATCCACAAGATCATCAATCCCCACAGAGATATCACTCTCACTACAAAGGCAAATCTTCTCCAACGAAGTGCTACAATCTTCTCCCAACAATATTCCAATACTTCAAACTTCATCACATTAGTGCCCGAGCAGTGATCCTATCAAACTTCATCATGTTAGTCCCCGAGAAATGATCATATCAACTCCGTCACATTATTCCCCGAGCAGTGATCCTATCAAACTTCATCACGTTAGTCCCCGAGCAGTGATCTTATCAAACTTCATCACGTTAGTCCCCGAGTAGTGATCCTATCAACTTTATCACGTTAGTCCCCGAGCAGTGATCCTATCAAACTTCATCATGTTAGTCCCCGAGCAGTGATCCTATCAAACTTCATCACGTTAGTACCCGAGCAGTGATCCTATCAAACTTCATCACGTTAGTCCCCAAGCAATGATCCTATCAAACGTTATCACGTTAGTCCTTGAGCAGTGATTCTATCAAACTTCATCACGTTGTCCCCAGCAGGTTCTATGGACAATGTAATCATCCGCGACAAGACCCCTAGCCGAGTATCTCTCAATCATTACTATTCTTCCAGTAGCACTAATATCCAGACTCGAAACTTGGTCAGATAGTGCATCGGATGAATCTGAATCATCTCTTTTTCTGCAGCCAGGGTTTCCAACAACCCCATCCCCAAGCTGGCATCAGAAATCTCCAGTAGAACATTCTTATCTTCTTCAAGATGGATATGTTTTGAAATACCATAACATCTACATTCATGCATTATACATAAAAGTCATAACATGTGCATTCACAAACATTATCATATACTCGCATGCATCATAATCTGCATAAAACTAACCATATCCTTTCAAGTTAAATTTCCCCAACAGGTAATAGCTATATTCCAAACAGAAGGTCAAAGATTAATACTTGAAACAAGACGGGAGAATTATATGAACGACCATGCAAATTATTTTCAGGCAACAGATCATAGATTAACACTCGAAACAAGACGGGAAAACTATCTACATTCTGACAGCCAAGACGAAGGTTCATTCTGACTCTCTCTTATTATCAACCTCCCCATATGGCATCTTTAAGCCCATCTCCGATTTCTATTTCATCCAAAAGACAAATGCAGACTCTAGCGTACGACTCACTCTCCAGCATCAGCTTCTCCAAATGGCATCTGTAAGCCCATTCTAGCGTATCGTCAACCGACGATTCCGTTCCATACAATAGCGAGTGCAAATTTTCAGGTGTACTCGAGTGTTCAATCATCTTCTACCTTCAGGTCACGAAAGGCAAGCATACCAATCTAACCCTTCCGGTACAAGAAGATTGAACAGGCTATACCCAAAATTTTCCCTCCTACTTCTCAAGACAATCCATAACTCCATACTCAAGAATTTCATAAGGGTTGACCAGACACAACCCTCTTCTAAGCAATCCATCTAAGCTAAGGTTTTGCTCCTCTAAAGTCAAGATGGATCTCCAGTAATTTAAGTGGTCATCATATCTCATCATATGCTTCAAGGGATCACCATATCAAGTTTAAGGTCTTACAAGTCAAAATTGCTTATCCAATGGCTCAAATAGCTGAAAATCAGCTATATCGGATAAAAAATCAACTGTGGTCAACGTGCATTCAAACTTCGTAATTTTTTGGTCAACACCAATATTTTTAAGTAATATTCATCATTTGATCAAGGGTTGACCAAGATTCATCAAGAAAAATCAAGATTTGAGCAAAAGTCAAAGTTTCTAAATTAGGGCTCTTCAGACAAAAGTCAATAGAACTTTGACCAAACATAACTTTCACATACTTTATCTGAAATTTTTCCACCAAATCTCATTTTAAAGGGAATTCAATTCTCTACAACTTCATGTCTCACTAGCTTGGGTTGGAAATGCTTCATTTGGAAGTTATAGATCAAAATATTACAGGTCCTTTTAAAAAGTCAACAAAAGTCATCTTTTTGCAAAGAAGTGCTCATGAGCATGGAAACTTCAATGAATATTAAACCAAAAGGGCTGTTTATATGACATCTTGCGCTTTATAAAAAGTCCAAGAACACCAAAAAATGTTAAAAATCGAACATGATACATACTTGTTTCTAATCACAATTAGAACCTCCAAGCCCAATGCCACGCCCTTGAGCTTTTTATTTTATTTATTTTGATTTTTTATTCATTAAAGTCAATTTAATTAAAATAAAATATTAAAAAATAAATCAATCAATGCAAGGCTGTATATTTGACATTCTTGAGGTCCAAGATACCTATTAAATGACCTGAAATTCGAAATTGAAAGATTGACAAGAGATTGGTGCAAGATTGGTAATATTTAATCAAGATTAACAAGATTGGCAAATCAAATATACTCTCGTTGAATGGGATATATTTTCTCATCAATGCTCAACTTGAATCCATCCTCTACAAATTCAGAGGATTTCTAAACTCTAGAGAGGTTCTTTTGGCAGCTGGCAGAACCCTAACTAAGCTCAAGAATACCGTGTGATACAAGCAACTTGCAGCCGGAGTTTCAGCTCGATGCAAGCCATTCCAAGCATCACAACACGTTCATGGGAGCCCTCTGAATCAATCCAGCCATTCACCAAGCATCCAGACATCCAGAATCATAAGAACAAAATCACGGTTTGCACATTCAAAACTGAAAAATCGATTTCAAATATTCATGCATTTTTAATACGATTTGATTGCATATTTGTGTTTATACTGATGTTTGTAAACTTTTTGGATGGTTTGATTTGAGTTTTAGCATAGGAATAAGAATCTGCCATTTGTTATGATTCATGAGCTCGAATTAGGGATTTCCAAAATAGGATAAATTGGACGAAACCAGTGACCATATCACACTCACGAGATCAAACTGAGTTGATCCATGGTCTCATAACTGATTTATGTTGCGTATTTTTTAGTTTTGATTTCTTGCAGGGGTTCAGTGACGAAACAGAAATGTTGGTAAATGTTTGAAAATTCAAAAGAAGAAGATGACACCCTTGGCGCGTTTTGGTTCTAACTCGGACCCCTCGAGCCGCCTCCGAAGCTCCACACGGATCCCCGAAGAGCATCACCCCGAGCTCTAGCGGATCCCTAGAGGAGGAATCACCCCCAGAAGCTCTAGCTTAGATTCTGGATCCCTTTCAGCAATAGAGCCCCGAGCTCCGACACGGGCGTCGAATCCGAATCTCCAAAGCCCCTTAGACCCTTCCACGGATCTCCCGAGCTCCACACGGATGTTTCAACACTGATTCCCAGGCTCTAGCTTACGGGCGTCTGGAGAATCCCCAAAAGCCCCCGGACCTTTCGGATGTAGAAGCTCCGACACGGACACGTTCAGCAGGATTCTCCCCAGAAGCTCGGATGTTTTTTCTTTATTTTATTTATTTTTCTGCTTTTTCTTATTTCCCTTTTATTTAATTTAATTAATTAGTAATTAGGTTAAATAATTAGTTTAATTAAGTAATTTCACAAATAATTTCCTCCATGCTTTTTAATTAACTTAATTAGTTTAATTTAGGCTAATTTTCATTAAATCTTCTCTTTAATTAAAATCAATTAGAATTAGGATTTAAATTCTAGAAAGGATGTATAGGTTGCAAGTTTGTTTTCATGTAATAGCGTAGATTTATATTTTTGCATTTACTTTGTGCACCCCTTATTATGTATCTTCCCCAAAGCCATGTAATAGCGTAGGACCTTTATATTTCCGCAATTTATTTTCCGCACCTATTAACTGCTAGAAATTAGGCGTGTATGGCAAGATTAAAAACAACGTAGATCATTTCTAATCATAAGATAAAATATCTGAATACAACACATTCTTCACACTTGCATCCACCTTAGGGTATCCTCTCTCGTTGCCTTGCGAATAATGGTCAAGTCCCTAGAACGTGGGGGTATGTTAGCACGGTTTCCTACAATATATCATCACAGTCCCTTGGACTCAAAAGATCATAGTCCCTCGATGTTGCCTACGAATATATGATCTCGTACCTCGATTGTTGCCTACTAAAAGTGATGATCATCCCTACGAATATGCTAGGATATCTCTACAAATTGCCTTCTATGACCATCTGATATCCCTTCGAATGTCCCTTTACATCCAACGAATAAGGTTACCTACCAACCAATGGTACGGATGGCCTTATTCTAAAGGAAAGCAAAATAACACGAAAACGACCGTTCTGAGTGGGTAAATAAGTCTCTTTTGCTTGCTCAATCAAAATACTTTTCACACCTCACATTTTCAAAACTTTTCAAAACACTTTGTATACATTCCAGCGTGAATCATTACAAAGTCATTTCCAAAAACAAAACATTTCCAAACAATTCATATACATTCCAGCGTGAATCATTACGAACTCAAAGCGGAATCCCTTTTCAAAAGTCTTTTCAAACACACACACAAAAACAATTAAACTGAGCTAGGCAATTAAGAGCCCGTAGACAACTACCTTCCATTTTCATAACCACCTCCCTTACTCAGAATCTAACGAAGGTCTTTTCCTATTCTTTTCGCCTTCCCTTAATTGGATAAAAGAAAAGTCGGTGGCAACTCTTGCTATCCGCAACATTTGCAATCAAATGCAAAATAAACAAGTTAGTTCTTCCACCGTGTTACATAAACTAACACATATAAATAGAAGTTATTTTTCTTTTGAGCTTTTCAACTAGAATAGAGTGAAAGATACACATAGAGAGAACTTCATCTTCAATATTTCTTCTCCAAATTCAACTTCTCCATAATCAAAGTGGTTAAATTCAAGATCCGAGAATTGTTGATAACGTCCGAATTGAAGAATAATTTTAGATTTGGGTTTTGTTTTGTGGGCTCTTTCTTGAATAAAACCATTATGGTTTTGTCCTCCTAGATCCGGATCGGTGTGTGGGGTTTTTGGTATGGATCTTTGCTTCAAAGGATTCAGCCGAGTGAAGCATCAAGGAACTGAAGGTTCTCTTGATTTAGTCATGGTAGCCTGAGGATCTTGAAGAAATATTTGGGGTTCAATTTTGTTCGATTGATATCAGCCGAGAGAAAGAAATTTTGTAACAAATTGGTATTAATTTCAAGTATCGTTAATCAGAGGTGTACTCGAAGAGATCGAAGCTTCGTTAGGCTCGAACCAAGGATCTTAAAGAAGATAGGTTCATCATCATCAATTGAATTGTGTGAAAAGGGAACTATTTCTTCGCTTGTTACAATTTGCAATTTTTTGAAAAATTTCTCAACTCTAGATTCTAGACTTGGGGGAAGATGTACACCACGCGAGGACGAAAGGTGGAACTTCCTTAACAAATTCTTGTGTTCTTTCTTGAATTTTACTTTCATTATTTGATTGATTCAATTCGTAAGATTCAAAGTATCAAACTTGCATAAACTGAATTTGTGGTGTGTCGAGCTTTAACAAATACATCTGTAACTATCCATCTGATTGTTATGTGACAATTTCCGACAACACAAATTAGTTAATACAACACTTGTAAATTTCGCTTACAAAGTGTTTGATAAATTGTCTCTTCTATAAATTGGTAATTGTGCTTAACTTTTCTCTTTAATATTCTCATTGGAAGTATTTGATACTCAAAGAAATTGTTAAGGCGATTAATAAAGTGATTTTAAATCATATTGATTAAAGAAATTTTTCTCACATCATCCGTACGATTCGCATATCCGATCTTCTCAATAGTGGATTGTTTAGACAATTGAAAATCCAGGACACTTTCGTAATAATTTTTTAAACGCACAAATTTTAAAACAACTATCTATTCAACCCCCTTCTAGATCGATCACATCGTCTAAAAAATGGCATCATGAGCTCCAATTTGTCTAGTGCTTCACAATATTACTTTGTAGAATATGGAGAATGATCCAAAAGGGGCTTATACGAGAGCTCTGGTTTTCACCGGTGAAAACTATAGCTATTGGAAAGATTGTATGCGTGTTCATATCACATCTGTTGATAAAAATATATGGAAAGTTATCAAATATGGTCCCAAGGCACTAACCATGACCAAAGATAACGTTACCATACCTAAACCGGAAGCACTATGGGATGAGAATGATGAGAAAAATTATGCCTATGATTGGAAGGGTAGAAAAATGCTTATAAAAGCCTTAGGTGTTGATGAATACTTTCGAGTATCTCATTGCACAACAGCTAAATCCATGTGGGATTCCCTACAAATTTCCCATGAAGGCACAAACAATGTTAAGCTTGCTAGAATAAATACATTGACTCAAGAGTTCAATCTCTTTCACATGAAGCATGGTGAAACCATTGCCGATATGCAAAAGACATTCTCTCACATTATTAATCGCTTACACGCTCTTTGTTATGTTACTCCCAATGCAATTACTACTAACAAAATTTTGAGGTGTCTTAATAGGGAATGACAACCAAAAGTCACCGCTATCAAGGAAGCAAACGACCTAGCCACTTTCGACATCACAACACTATTTGGGAAGCCCTAAGAGCATGAAAAAGAGATCACAAATCTCAACGAGCATGAAAAGAAAGAAGGAAAGGAAAAGCAAAAAGATACGGAAAGGAAGTCTATATCATTTAAGGCTTCAAGCTTAAAGTCCTCCATCAATAACTCATGTGTAAGTCGAGTGAAGACATGGGGTTGTTTGTAAAAAAATATCAAAAATATCTTCTAAAGAATGAAGTGCAGCACTCGGAAAAAAATCTCGACAACTATAGGAAGCAATCAAAACCATCTAAGTAAGATGATGACAAGAAATCAAAATCAAGGGGATCATGCTTCAATTGTGGGAAACCCGGACACTAAAAACCGTATTGTCCTATTCTCAAAAGAGAAAAAGGAAAAGATAAATTCCAAAGGAGACCTAACAAAGCTAGAAGAGCTTACATTGCTTGGGAAAGCGATAACGAAGAATTAAATAAAAGTGACTCTAGCAATGAAGAAGAGACAATCAACTTTTTCCTTATGGCTCATCAAGGAAATGAGAAAAGGGTGAAAAAATCTAAGTATGATCATAGTGATAAAATGTCTCATTTAGAATTGCAAAAAGCATTTGACACTCTACATCATGAGGCTAAAGAAGCCTTCAAGCGACTAGCCTCAAATAAGAAAATATTTTCATGCCTTGAGCATAAAGTTTCCTAATCTAAAAAGGAACTTGAAGCTCTTAAGGCATCAATGATTGAGAATGTCAAATGTGAAAGCAAAGATGATAAGAGTATTGACATGATTGGGCCGGATGTGATACTTGTCATATTTAGCAAAGAGAAGTTAAAACTCTTAAAGCCAAACTTGACAAGGCTTTACAACCCAAAATTACACATGATATTAATAGATCAAATTTCAGAAGTAGTATGATTAATCGTTATAAAAAATACTCATATGAAATTAGAGATCAATCTAGCAAATGTAATTAACCCAACATATTAACTTGCCTATATTGTTGTAAAAGGGGACATACCATAGGAAAATGTCGCTATAGGAGATTTCTAGTTCCTCAAGACATCTTCCAATGGTTTCCTAAATGCAACTCATGTACCACTCACACACAAGGACCCAATAAAAATTTGGTACCTACTTCCCTTGTTAAGGAGATTAATAGGGTGAGTTTAAATCGTATTGATTAAAGAAATTTTTCTCACATCATCCGTACGGTTCACATATCTGATCTTCTAAATAGTGAATCATTTAGACGATTTAAAATCCAGGACACTTTCGAAATAATTTTTTAAACACGCAAATTTTAAAACACCGATCTATTCAACCCTCCCTTCTTGGTCGATCACATCGTCTAACAACCAGATTCAAGCATAGTTTTCCCAAACTCTAACAAACCTCATGATAACGCTTATGAATGCTTACTTGTGATTTTGTGGGTAGCAGAGATCTCTTATAAATAGTCTATCAGGTTCTTAGAAATTAACGGTAGATTGATTGTTGGTCAAGGTGTGTTAATTTAGGCTAAGAATTTGTCACATGACTTACTATGCACCGTCCAGCCTATCCTTGAATACCTTTAATAATTCTTAACTTTTACTTTTGAGATAAATAGTTTAAATGCATGTCTTTAATATCCATGCAGAGACATGTCCTGTATAATGTCTTGACACTCAGTCAGACATTGTATGCTTGTTTCATGTGACTAACGTTTCTTCTCTAACTAATCAGTAACTCTTTACTATGTTGTTTAAACATTCTCCTTTCACAAACTTTCAGCAATGGGAATAAAATACTACTGCAACATTACTCAACCATTGGTAAATATGAAACTTGAGTACATAGATTCACAAGAGCATTGATGTTCCAACATCATATGGGACATCCACAATACTACTTACAGAACTTATCTTCCTTGGTTCTGTGATCACAATCATTTTTCAATTTCTCCTTAAACATAAGGTCTTATCTCCAGAACACTCTCATTTAAGAATAATATAAATGTCCTTTCATACATGCTACAGAGTAATCACCCCCTTAGTTGTAGCTTGATAAACATATTATCACAACATAATCAACATCATAGATATAGAAAATAGATGTTTAAACATCAGTTAGAACATTCACAGATGCACAAGCATAGCCATTATCATGGTCTTCTCTTATACACAACACCAGTAACATTTGGAAGCACAAATTAACACACAGACCTCAACAATTTTCTTCTCAGTTTACCCTTATTAATCCCTGCGTTACACAAAATAAGGACACAATTGATTTTGGTCCTCACAATATTAGAAGCATTCTTTATTTAGAATTTTCCACTGTTTCCAAATTACGAATCCTTAGTTTGCTTGCTACACAAGTTTCATATTGCCACACTCTATTACTTGTAATAGAAGAAACCACATTATTAACCATGCGTATGACCAAATATACATCTTCAAAAGATAAGTATGGATCTTATCTACCTTCTCTCGATATCTGGTGTCTTCAACAATTGTGATGTTACATCTCCATGTAGAACACTCTTTTCTTTACATCACATAATTCATCACACTTGATTCCGAATTCAAATTTCCATACAACTATCACACAAATATCTCGCTCCCATCAAGATATTTGTCAACATTTGTATCCATCTCTTTACAGGGAATCAACTCTTCATATATTCACCAGATAGTGTTGCCACACATCCTAAACTTGTGAAGATTAATATGTCCTCAATATTCACATTCAGCTCATATATTAGCATGAATACGTCAGACAAATACTTAGCTCCTGACAAAGTATATGAATTTTATATTCAAGCTACATACCAATTAGTACTTAGTCTCCCATCAAAGTACTTACTAGTTTGTCAATTATAATTATCTACTTACACTTGATGCTCCTGACTGATTATTTCATCACACTTCACCCTTACTTCAAAGCAACAATACATATTTTCATGGTGGAAGACACTGAGATGATGTTCCAACATCAGATACGACATCATCCATTATAGTATGGTTTTGAGGGTAACATTCGTACTCACACTCAAAACTCACGGGGGGAACATAAGAAGCACAACTAACATCAACTGATCAATCTCCACGATCAAACAACCAACATAACCAGGGGATAACATTAGCCATATCTCAATAAGCTTTTCTTCAGACTTACATTCTTACTTTGAGATGATGGATGCTATTTTCTGCATCTACAGAGGAGATTCCCTCTACTAGGTTTATGGGACAGACTTACCTAGGCATGACAAAAAATAATATGCAAACTTTTCAAAGAAATTTGTCTCCCTTGATTCTTCAAGACCGTACCCATCCAAGACAATATATCACAACAACCTGTCTGATATTAGGGTTGTCTAAACCCAGGACCATTAAACAATGTGGTTGGATCACAATACTCTACTTCAAACAAAATCTGTTCCATGGTCACAAACAGTATTCCACAATTTTGGTTCCTTTGATCAAAAGGATCTTCCAGATACAAGCTCATCTTGTGCTCACAAAGGGACTGTTAAAGATACCTTTATGAGTCCTTTTAAGGGTATTGAGCTCAACTTATATACTCCCGTGAGCCTTAGTAAGAACTTAACTGACATCAGGAGTAGATAACATATTGATCGTGTCTTGATTAACTAGTACACATCAGATGTCTCCTCTTCCAAATCAGGAGTAGGTTCCAAACATACATGTTCAACACATTCTTATTTAGCACCCAAAACATTGTTCTTCAGTGGTGGATGCATACCTGCTAAAATAATGTTCTAACATCCCATAAAACATCAGTTCCATCTTCTTGGAACACATCATCCTTGAAAATCTTTAAGGACTTCTAACAATATGCAGATGTGCACGAGAATCATTGATCAATTAATTCTCATCAACTCCATTAATACATGTCATTATGAGGGGAATTGAGGAAGATATCAAGTATCTTTGAAACTTTTAATGTAGTTGAAACAATCTTCCTTATATTCTATTAAAAAAACCCTAGAATTATTCTTGTGATATAAGGGTTATATCAAAATCCATTTAGCGGAATACAACAATACTTCAATAGAGTTTATATACAATGATTATACCATGATCCAAGTATAAGCATGAAAAATTAGGATTGAAAATAAATCAACCCTACGTAGAATAGCTTCTCACCAAGCTATTGACTAGACATAACCAATACCATGACCAGAACAATGTTTAAACACACATAAGCTTAAGAGTTACCTTATCAATATCTTCACTCCCGCATGAAGGTTTTGACAATTTTTCTCTTTTTCCAAATAATATCTGAACAGTAATCCTTAAATCAATCCAAGGTCTCTACTCCCGCATGAATCCTTTGACTATAAACTTCTTTTGTTTAGTAACATCATCTTCTTTCATCAAGAAGGTACAATAATTCTGGTAAGGTTTGTCTTTTAAAAATAGGTCCATCCTCCACTTCAAGGGACCATACAATATCAACAAACCTTGTTCAAACAGTTCTTCAGTACAAATCTTCTACCTTGGTCACAACCAGAAAGTATCTTCCCTAGGATCTCATCCAGACATAGACACGATGCCTACTCTGATACCAATTGAAATTCTTGTGAAACAGCAGACTCAAATGTCCCATTAGGATGTCGAGACACCTAAATTGACATTAAAATAAACAGAAAAGATAGAGTAATAAAATAGTGCAGGAAACATAAAGAACACATCAGGATTGTTAACCTAGTTCGGTTCAAACCAACCTACATCTGGGGGCTACTAAGCCAGTAATTATACTCCACTATCAGTAGTATTATTTTATGTAAACAACCTCTGGTTTATAGATAAATGATCGCGACTTTATCGTCTATAAATCGGGAGACTGCAAGTGCACAGTCCTATCACGTAGTTTTAAAAGATATCGAATCCACAGGGACTATAAATCGATCTATTGTTATCCTAAGTTACTATATATAACTAAGGCCAATAATTCTTTTGGATGATGATTAAAGAAAATATTAATAAAACGGATATCGGTATGTAATTCGTCTAACTTAGGGGATCCGAATTTCCACTGGCTTGTTTCTCAAGTTGATAAAAATTCATTTTCAGTAAACAATACTTATCTAAAAATTCTATCTCAAACTCTCGCTCTATTGAATCAGATTATATGTTTAAGTCCTAACGTATGCTCTCGTTATCCCGCCGAACTCAAAAATACGTTTTGAAAATAAATAAGGTTTAATCAGTTTTAAAACGCTTTCGCAGTCTTTAAAATCAATACCTAGTATCCACTATCCAGTTTAAACCTCAAACTCTCGCTCTATTGGTTTCTAACCTTAGTCCAGTTTATTTATCCTCAAACTTTCGCTCTGTTGGTTTCTAAACCTTTTAATGAATAAATTTGGATACCAAAGTCAGAAAGAATATTTTTAACAACATAATATTATGCCAATTTATTTTGGATTCCTTCAGTTTGATTAATTTAAATACCGATATCAGAAATATTTAGCCAGACATATTAATTAATTCGGACATGCATAAATAATAATATTCAATACATTTAAACATCTCCCTAATCAAACAAATAAATATCAGGCAACAATACTTTGAATAAATTAAGACAATTAGATTAAAAACCTGAAAATAAGAATACTGCAATAAATCTTGTTCTTCAAAATAAACGAACACTCCACCACAAGTCGGCTGGATCTGCTCGGAGACTCTTGAATTCGAAAGAAGAAAATAAACAAGGAATAAAAAGCACGAGATCTAACGTAAGGTTAGATCAGTGAAAAGTACACAACAATTTCCGGTGTAGAAATTGTTGTGATAAAATTATAACAGGCTTAGAACCAAAAGAAAATCTAAAACTAAGAAACAGAAATAGAAAATAATATAAAATTGCAAAACTGAAAAAAAAATAGAAATGCGAATAAAGAAAAACTAGAAATCGATTGTTCGGTAAAAATGTCGACCCCTTTTGTTGGTCCAATGTGTTCCTTATATAGTTCTTACTTGCAACTTCCTTCTCCAAAAATCTAGCACGTCATGGTCTTAGTCTTCCTAAAATGTAGTAAATGAAATTCACTTAGTGCGTAGAAACGTGGCAAGAAAATAGGAGAAGTTGGAAGTGGTTGGATGACGTGGCAGTGAAGAAAGTGGGTATTGGAGGCGTGCGCCTCAAGTATGGGGGCGGGGGCCTTAAAGGCCAGAGGCGAGCGCCTCCCCTTGCTGGGCTCGTTTTGGGCCTTCACATATTTAGCTTTACTTCTTCAATACCCCTCCTTTTCTATATCACCCCTATCTTCATTTCTTTGCCTTTTTACATCAATTTCCTCTTAATTTCATTTCTTTTCTCAAGCAATCTCTATTTAATCTAAATACCTGAAACATTAAAAATACCAGCGTAATACAAAAATAAAACAATATAATTAAACAAAAATACTAACATTACTTATGCTAATTAAATCAAATTATGCTATATAAATTCATGTTATCAATAAACAACCTTCGATTTACCTAATCACTACCCAATAAAAGATTTATCTTAGAAGACCATCTAAGACAAGAGAACCTTTGCTCACTCCCTAGTGATACATAATTGTTGCAAACCCTTGAAACAATAACAACCTATTTGAAGATCACTTCTTCAAATACAAAAATAGTCAAAACCTCTAGACACACATACTTGGAATTGATTCAAAGATTCTTCTAAGAATATAACTCAACTCATTTCTTCACAGCTTCTGAATGAGTACAACTATCCTCTTGCCTACGGGCTTCGAGGTACAAATTAGTGACCATCCCACAATCTGCGTGGTTCACACACACGACTAACCCTAATGATTACATCTTTCTATATTTGGATAGCTTACTAAAACTAGGTTACAAATTCCTTATTTATAACTTATCACCCAATTGGACTTGAGGCTTCAAACAACAACATATCAGCTGTAACAAACTGTAGAAGCAAACTCTGTAGAAAACAAACTGTAGAAAATTTCTGCTACAATCAAGGTCTTCAATATGATTTTTCTCCTTAGCTTCTGATTGAATCTTCTAGACCTCCACATATGCCTTCACTAACACGCCACATAGGATGCTTAATATTCCCATAATATTCTGTACAACTTAAAATAGAGCTGTAACAACTTTAACAGTTCAGTAGCGTGATGTCTGATATCTGATGTCACGAAATTGTCTTTGACATGTTGTTCCAGATGTTGATTTAATTCAACATAACATGTTCAGGCATTCCAATAAGATTTACAAGTTCTTAAATATCCTATTTTACAGTAAATTATTGCTTCTATTATTTTTTTTAAAGTTGATGCCAATCCTCAAAAACAAGGAACTTAAAACACAACATCGATTTAACCATAAACATGTCAACATTATGAAATTGATTCAATAAAAAAAAACTTCATGAAAAAGGGCACACAAAAATTGTAGCAATCATACCCCCTAACCTATCCATCATTATACAATCCCTTAGAATGTTTGAACCCCACCCTTATCTTGAATTAACGGTTCCTAAGCTTCAACAATGGATTCTCCCATACCATATCCTCTTGGTGCACTATTCTCCTCTTATCCTCTTTTGTCGTTCTACGATCGCACACAACAAATTCCATTTTCCTTGTTTTAATCTTTTAACCCCTAGACCCCTAATATCATATTCCACTTATGCCCTCATTCACTAAAATATTTATTTAATAATTATCACTATAATATTATTCTAATTTAAATAATAATAATTGAATAATAATCTACTTCCACCTCTATGTGTCTACAATTTTGGTCATTCACCCCAATACCTTTATTTTGATATTTTCTAAGGTAACTACCCCTCAACAAGGCATCACATTGCATCTAAATAGTCATTAACACATATAAATGCACAACATCACATAGATAATTTATTAAAATAATTCAAACAAAATTTGGCGTGTTACAAGTAACCTCAATATTGGACATGTTTGATCAAAGATAAATGAATGATTCATGATTCTAAGTTTATATGTGCATCATCATGCTTTTAAATGAAAGAAAAGATCAAGTACGCAAGTTGATTCAAAGTGGGTTTGACCAAAAAGTCAACTTTTCAAGTTCAAGATTTAAGAGATCACAACTCCTTCAAATATTGAACATTTTGAGTGATTATTTTGGCATATTAATCCCCTTTACTTCCTCTCCAACTTCTATTTTAAAGTATAGAGTTAATTATGTTTGGAAGATCCTCAAAAGTTTGGAAATATTATAGGTCATATTGTGGACATAAAATTTTGACATATTTTCAACTGAACTTTGCCCAAATTTAAAGAATCATAATTCTTTCAATTTTCATAATTTGAGGCTGATTATTTTTGAAAAGTAACATTATTGATGGCCTCTACAAGTTTGAAAAACATCATTATTATATGTCATTTTACGTTATTTTGGACTTCTAATCTCTGGTCATTGCACCAACATCAGTTGACCATAAATATCCACAAACATCCAAATGAAAACTTTATTGTCACATTGTGTTTTTTGTGATGATGTTATCAAATAGAAAAAATATTGATCCATAAAGGTTCCTTGAGCATTGTTTCCCAAGGTTTCAAACTAGGGTGCACGAAACTGAAAAATCCCACTTTGGTCAGAATTTGGATTCGAGTTAATTGAAATTACAAGCCAATTTAACATGTGTTTTGGACTTAAACATGCTTAAGGAATATCAATAAACCTAAATGACACATAAAACACAAGGTTAAGCTGATTTTTGATGGATTGGAGGTCACATTTTCCTCACCTTGCAGGTTCACACGAGTTGGATCAATTCTTGATCATATCCCACGTATAAGCGTTCCATCAACATCTCTTATAAATAACACAATATATTTCATTCATTTCCAAGCTTTTGAGAGCCAAAATTACGTCCAAGAACTTACCTTGAACCTTCCAAATTTTGACTTTATTTTCTATTCTTCAAGCATTTTCAATCCCTTTTTCATTCTTGTTAGCATCATTGATCTTCCCTGAAGCTAACCAAACAAAAAGAAAGTCAAATCATGCACTAAATCTCTCTCACCAAGTAGCTGAAATCTTCAAATGGGGAGAAATAAAACACGATGATGTAACCATTAACATATTGATGATTCATGTATCCTTAGTTTTGATCAATTACTTCTTTAACCTTTTTTAATTTTTAACTTTGTTTTGTTATTTTCTTTTGTATTTTGAAAAATTCACCATGCTTTCCGTCAAATAAATGAATGAGATGCATATGGTTGGACTCTTTCCAATGATACGGTTTGAATAGTAATGGTTTCAAAGACAATGGTTATTGTTCTTGGATTCTCTAGCGAAGGCTACTAGAGAACATGATTAGAGGCATTTTTCAGGTGGCTTCAAGATTTTTAAATTCTCCAACCAATTACAACGTGACACTTGAAATAATTTTGTAGGTTCCAAATTATATGGATTGGCTAAATTTTAAAAAACAAATAAAAGCAGCAACAATAATTTATACAATAGGATTCTAAACTTATAATCCTATATAGAATGCCTTAACACGCTGTGTTGAAGAAGTTCAACATCTGGAACAACATGTCATATGAGATGTCGAGACATCAGATATCAGGATATCACGATAATGAACTGTCAAAGTTTGTTATAGTTTTATTTTAATTAGTGCAGAATATTCTGGGAATATTATGCAACATAAGTGGCGTGACTTTGAAGGCATATGTGGAGGTCCAAGAGTTAAGGAGAAAGATCCGTAAGGACCTTTATTGAAACAAAAGTTATTTACGATTTTGTTTCTGCAAAAGTTTATTTTTGTAGAAGTTTGTTACAGCTGAAGTTTTTATTTTGAAGGCCCAAATCCAGTTGGGTAATAGGTTATAAAAAAGCCGTTGTGACCTAGTTTTAGGAAGCTATTCGGTTTTAGAAAGATGTAGTCTTTAGGGTTACCAATGTAAGTGAACCACTCGGATTGTGGGATGGTCACTGATTTTTACCTCGAATCCTGTAGGTAAGATGATTGTTTTCACTCACTCAGAAGCTGTGAAGCAATGAGTGTAGTTATGTCCTTGGAAGAAGCTGTGAAGCAATTCCAAGTTTAGTTTGTGTCACTTGAGTGACTAATTTTGATTTTGTTTAAAGTGTAGTATCTTCAAACTATTTCAGTTGTGTTTAGAGTGAGGTATGTCCAAGGTGATTTTAATAGGAGCCAAGAAGTTGATGTAGTTGCTGGTGTGATAGTAGCTGATAGACATCACTGAGGTGATTAGGAGTGAGCGTAGGTTATCATATCTAAGTGTGGTATCTTAGGTAGAAAGGTCATTGGGTAGTCTAATTAAGTGAGGAGTGTAAAAAAGGTGGTTTCCCTCCGAATTAATACTGCTGGTAGTGAACTTCATTCCTGGCTTAGTATGCCCCCAAATATAGGTTGGTTAGAACCGAACTGGGTTAACAATTCCTTCTGTTCTTTATTTTTTGCACTGTTATGCTTATGCATACCTTGTCTATTTTGTAATGTCGGATCTGATGTCAAGATATCCTGAGTCTGGCCCTAACTAGAATTTTAATTGGTATTAGAGCGGGCATCCTGTCTGTCTGTGGATGAGATACATAGGGTATACTTTATGGTTGTATACAAGGTAGAAGAATGTTTGAACAAGGAATGATTATATTTTATGGTCCCTATATGTGGAGGATGGACCTATTTGTGGAGAACTAGACCAACTTGACCAAAGATGATGAAGATGCTAGAACAACTAGACCAAGGAATGATTATATTCTAGGGTTATTCTCATTCAAACAGAATATTTTGGCAGACTATTACAACTATTCTAAATGTTTCAAAGATATTTGAGATATCTCTCAAGTCCACTCATAAAGGCGTGGATTAAGAAAGTTTATGGGGGTCAATTGATCAATGATACTCATATTCATATGCAAAGTGTTTACCTTGAATACCTTCAAGGATGATGTGTTCCCAGAAGATGGAACATATGTTCTACTAGATGTTAGAACATTAGTAGTGGTATGCAGCTACCAGTTGAAGAGAAAATATTTTGGGTGCTAAACAAATGTAGTGTGAGTAAATATGTTTGGAACCTGCTTCTGATCTGGAAGAGGGGACATCTGTATTAGCTGATCAGGACACAATCAACAAGCTTTTATACTCCAGATGTCAGGTTATTTCTAACCTAAGCTTATTGGAGTATTAAAAGTAAAGCTCGATGCATGGAAGAAGACTCATAAAGGTATACTTCTTAGTTCCTTTATGCATAATCAAGGTGAGCTTATATCTGGTATTTTTTCTGATCAAAGGAACCAAATATGTGGAATTTTATTTGTAGCCATAGAAAAAATTTGGAGCTGAATATTGTGTCTCAACCACAGTGAAATATGGTCATGAATGTTGACTTCCCTAGTTATTATCAAGAAAGGGTAGTGTCAAGAAGAATCAAGGAGGTCAGATTGCTATGAAGGATCTAAACAATTATGTTCCATGCCATGAGTAAGTCTACTCCAGAAACCTAGTTGAGGGAATCTCCTCTGTAGGTACAAACTATGGCATCCATCATCTCAAAATTAGAATGAAAATCTGAAGAAAAGTTTATTGAGATGTGGCCTACATTATTCCTTGATATATATGGATGTAAAGTTGATTATCACTATGTCTTTTTAGTTCCACCCTAAGTATTATGAATAAGATGGTATGGATGTTAACCAAGAACCATAATGGATAATGTCGTATCAAATGTTAAAACATCATCTTATTGTCTTCAGTTATTGAAAATCTATTATTTCCAAGAACATGCAAGTGTGAAGAGGTAATCATTCAAAATAATATAGTGCGAGTAGTTAATTCTAACTGATTAACCGATACGTGCTTTGACTGGAGACTTAGTACTTATTAGATATGCAGCCTAAATGCAAGATTCATATACTCTATCGGGAGCTGAGTATTTGTATGAAGAGTTCATGGACTAGTGTGAACTGAATGTTAAAGTTCACTGTTACCTTCACAAGTTTAGGAAGTGTGGCAATGTTATTTGGTGATTATTTAAAAGAACTGATTCAACCAAGGAGAAGATTACAGATGTTGTTAAATATCTTAATGGGAGCTGGATATATGCAAAAACTGTATGGAATCATGAATCAAGAAGTGAAGAAGTATGTGATGTATAGAAGAGAATGTTCTACATGAATATGTAACATCACAACTATTGAAGACACTAGAGAGATAAGGTTCAGACTTATTTATTGAAGACAAATTTATGGTTATACACATAAGGCGCAACTCCAAGCAGATATGGCAGCGATGAAGGCGCATGTGGAAACGCAAATTGCACAGTTTATGGAAGTGATCACTACCATGAAACGTGGTCAACAGGAATTGAGAGATCTTGTGGAAAGACCCCGTCTCGAGGTTGAGCTCCATGACAATCATTTTTATGATTTATCTGTGGGGAAGCCACGTGTAATCAATGCTCATAACAATGATGATTTAGGTGTCAATGATCACCATCGTGATCAGGGTCTGCATCTGAATAATGGCCAACTCTCACCTCTACCACCTCCTCCTCCAGGACCTTACTTCTATGATAATGAGATGAATGAGCATCATGGAAGAGGTCGCACTGCTCCCAGGGTCATGATTTTGATCAAAACAAAGAGGTATATTCAGTTAATGGTAGTGAGGCTAGTTTACTAGCTGAGGACCAGAAGTACCACTTGCTTGAAGAAAGACTAAGAGCCGTTGAGGGTCAAAAGATGTCCGGATTAGATATTTCTGACTTGGGTTTGGCGCCGAGGGTGAGGCTTCCCCCAAAATTTAAATTTCCTACCTTTGATAAGTACAACTGAGCCACATGTCCGAAAACTCATATCACAGCTTACTTCCCCAAGATGGCGGTATATAATGAGGATGAAAGACTCCTTATGCACTTCTTTCAAGAGAGTTTAACTAGAACTTCATTAGAGTGGTATATGCACCTTGAAAGAAATCATGTTAGGACATGGCATGATCTGGTTGATGCCTTTATCCAGCAATATCAGTCTGATATTGATATGGCTCCGAATCGAACTCAATTGTAGAATTTATTTCAAAAGTCTAGTGAGACCTTTAAGGAGTATGCCCAGAAATGGAGTGAGCTTGCTGCTAGAGTTCAACCACCAACGATGGATCGATAAATGATAGACATGTTTACCATCACCCTTTCAGGACACTACTATCTCGCCTGTAGCACCTCTGCCAAATTTGCTGAAATGGTTCGATATGGAGAGAGGATTGAAAGTGGTTTGAAATCCGGTAAGATCCAATACAATGAAGATGGAAGTTCTTCTGGAACAAAGAAGGAATTCAGTGGTCATCCTAAGAAGGAAAAAGGAGAAACCAGTGTTGTTTATGGAAATAGGGGCAAGTCCCAAGTCAATGTTGTAACTATTTCTGCTTCTCAACCGCAGGCTCAACAAGCTCCTCGCCAGAAATATCAAGGTCATCATAATAACCACACACCAAGAAGATTTGATGTGGTTCCATGACTTATGCTGAGATGTTGACACGATTGATTGATTTGAAACTGGTGGTCCCAAGGGCTTCTGTAGCGGAAAAAATTGCGAGTATAAGCCATTGAATTGATTTAACTCAAAAAATAACAAAAGAGTTGACACCGCACTTTTATTTTATCCAAAGAACTAGGAAAAATAGCAAATAAAATCCATCATATGTAGTTTAACTTATTGCCCAGATTCATTTTGATGCAAATTACACTTGAAATGTGGTTGTTTTGTTGCCCTTTGAGTCACACGTTTGGCATGATTTCAGCCAACTCATTTTGCACGAATTCACCATAATTCCTTCTCATTTTCATCACCACTCACTCTCCTATAAATAGAGGATCATTCCTCACTCATTTCGTCAAGCTTTGATAGCCAGAAGACCCCTGCCAAACTCTCTCTCGAACCAAATTTTCTACAACTTCATTTTCACTCTCAAAGCCATTTCGATTTGAAATTGACCATTCATTCTTCTTCCTTGAACCTCACTGAAGCTAACAGAACAAGAATCATGCCTTGAAGCTTCCTAAATCGTTCTATCTAAGTCCAATTTCAGAGCTCTGAAAGTGAACTTTGTTCAGGTAGGAAGCTTCATCAAACCTTGTAAAATAAAGCATCATCGCACTCTACTCATCTCCCTGATCCTTGTGATCTTCACCATTTTCATTTTCATCAAGTATTGACTGAGAATTTCATCAAAATCCTATTCGCTATTATTTGAGTTTTTTCCAAATTTATCTTCTCTCAGTTTAAATAAATTTTTCGCGAGCATGTGGTTGAGATCGTCTTGAAGAGACGGATTCAAGGATACCACTCATGTAGCCTAATTTTACAGTATGAGGAACTCCAATTTTGGGAGATTGGAGGTTGAAGACGATGACATGTACGTCTTCAACAAATGAAAGCATGCTATGTAATATTTTTGAATTGGATCCAATGTATTGGTTATATCATGCGCACGTTATAGGAGCCCTTCGATCCGATTACTTTTATTAGTCAGCATCAATCCAACGCATGCCATTATTTCTTGTTTTATTTTTTAATCTTACAATCCAGTGTGAAAACCAAGGAGTCCATATCAAACACAGCGTGCCATGTCCATTAGATGTGATTACTAATGCGTTTTGACTGTGATCTAATGGCCCATATTTTTTGGCTTTTATTTTGGTTTTCTGATTTTATATTTTAAATGTTTTAACTTCAAAAAATCGTATAAAATTAATTTCTGACCCAAAAATTATGAAAAAAGTCACAAAAATATTTTATAATATTATCTTTCTGAATTTTATTTTCAGATTTGATATTTTTTATGATTTTTCTCTTTTATTTGATGTTTTTAATTGTTTTATAATACTTTTTGACATTTTTAAATTCTGGAAAAATTATGGAAGGATCCAATGATCATTTGACAAATATTGGTGACCTCATTTTATTTTTATTTTTGATTTTACTATTTTTTGCCATTTTTGGTTTATTTCTCCTTTTATTGTATTTTCTAAAAATATTTTCAGACTTTAAAAAAATTTGTCAATACTTGTTGACCTCTGTTTGACTTTGGGTAATTTTCTTGAAATTTCATTTTGATGAAAAATTACTATTTCTGTTTTTCGTCAATAAAGTCCAATTAAATAACCTAATTTCAAAATTACTTTTAATCCTTTTATTTGATTTTATTTTCATTTTTATCTTGCTGACTTTTGAATTTTTTTTGGAGTCACAAAAGTCAAATAAAAGGATCAAAAGTCAAATAAAATTTGTGACTACAAAATAAATTCAAAAGTCAGCAATATAAAAATGAAAATAAAATCAAATGTGAAATAAACCAAAAAAGGCAAAAAATGGTAAAATCAAAAATAAAAATAAAATGAGGTCACCAATATTTGTCAAACGACCATTGGATCCTTCCATAATTTTTCCAGAATTTCAAAATGTCAAAAAGTATTTTAAAACAATTAAAAACATCAAATAAAAGAGAAAAATCATAAAAATAACAAATACGAAAATAAAATTATGAAAAAATAAAATTCAGAAAGAAAATATTTCAAAATATTTTTGTGAATTTTTTCATAATTTTTGGGTCAGAAGTGAATTTTATATGATTTTTTGAAGTTTAATACATTTATAATATAAAATCAGAAAATAAAAATAAAAGCAAAAAAATATGGGCCATTAGATCATAGTCAAAACGTGTTAGTAATCGCATCCAATGGAGATGGCGCACTGTGCTTGATATAGACGTCCTTGGTTTTCACTTTGGATTGTAAAATTAAAAATAAAACATGTAATAATGTCCCGTGATTGATCGATGCTGACTAATAAAAGTAATGAGATCCAAGGGCTCCTATAACACGCGCATGATACAACCAATACACCAGATCTAATTCAAAAATATTACACGACGCGCTTTCATTGGTTGAAGACGTCCATGTCATCGTCTTCAACCTCCAGCCTCCCAAAATTGGAGTTCCTAAAACTGTAAAATTAGGCTACATGAGTGGTATCCTTGAATTCGTCTCTTCAAGACGATCTTAACCAAATGCTCGCGAAAATTTATTTAAATTGAGTGAAGAGAAATTTGGAAATAACTCAAATAATAGCAAATAGGATTTTGATGGAATTCTAAGTCAATACTTAATGAAAATGCAAATGGTGAAGATCACAGAGATCAGGGAGATAAGGAGAGTACAATGATGCTTTATTTTACAAGATTTTATGGAGATTCCTACCTGAATGAAGTTCACTTTTACAACACTAAAACTGACTTGGATAGCACGATTCATGTTCTGTTAGCTTCAGTGAGGTTCAAGGAAGAAGAATGAATGGTTAATTTCAAACTCGAATGACTTTGAGAGTAAAAACAAAGTTGCAGAAAATCTGGTTCGAGAGAGAGTTTGGCAGGGGTTTTATGGCTATCAAAGCTTGACGAAATGAGTGAGGAATGATCCTCTATTTATAGGAGAGTGAGTGGTGATAAAAATGAGAAGGAATTATGGTGAATTCGTGCAAAACGAGCTTGCTGAAATCAAGCCAAACGTGTGACTCAAAGGGCATCAAAATGACCTCATTTCAAGTGTAATTTGCATCAAAACGCATATGGGTAATTAGTTAAACATGTTTAGTATCTAAACTTTGAGTAATTTTCCTTGTAATCCAAGTTTACATGTTGTAATTTTTCTGATTCGAAGCAAGATTGGATGACATGGAGCCACCTTCAAACAT
The DNA here is from genome assembly GCA_021764765.1 of Vicia sativa. NCBI lineage: Eukaryota > Viridiplantae > Streptophyta > Magnoliopsida > Fabales > Fabaceae > Vicia > Vicia sativa. Next base: position 45,120,706 of record CM038797.1, read on the forward strand.
GTATAACTTATTGCTCAAGGACCTTTATGGCACAACCTTGGGCTCTTTGGAAAGCTGATATTACAAAGAATACAATGCAATTGTAAAGGTAGCATTTGGCATCCTAAGCTGGAAGTTGTGATCCTTTGAAATCAGCAAAAACAAACTAACATTTTCAGACTTAGAAAAATTTCTAAGTTTGGCAAAACATGACCTATAATGTTTCAATTAAATCATGGCCTTTCATTCAAAATTTCTCTTGCCATTAAAGATGAAATTAAGTAGATCTCTCAAAGAGAATTTTGCAAAAAGAACCAACCAAAAACTCCAAAAATTGAGAAAGTTATGGCCTTTTGAAGTTGAGGGAAATTTGTGAAATGACCTATAATCTTTTGACTTCTCCAAGCAACTTCCAAACACTTTCAATCTTCAAAAGTTGTATGGAGATAAATTTAATGTCTTCAATATTTTTATGCAAAAATAATGACCTCAAGGTGATAAATGATGATCAAGATATGATCTCTTGAAGCTTATTGACCAACAATTGGGAAATTCATCAAGGACTTGTAATCTTTTGGCTTCATAGGCAAATTTCCAAGCATTTTCTTTTCCTACAAATTGAACTAAGTTGTATTATACATCCTTAGGTTCATTGTGATAGAATAATGAGCTCAAGGATACAAGGGATGACAAAGTTATGATCCTTTGAAGTCATACAAGATAAATGAAGTATCAATATAAATAATGGGCAATCATAGACTTCTAAAACAATCTTCTCATCAATCAAACACCTTGGATCCAAGAATTTTCATATTATAAGTCCTCTGAAGAATCAAATGACTTTGAAATCATCCACAAACTTCACACAAATACCAAGATATGATCCTCAGAAGTCCAAAACCCTAATTCAGGGTAGATGACCATAGAATGGTGAATTATTTGAATTTGATGATCTCTTTCAAGCATGAAGCATATACTAAAGATGAGATACGAGAGCTGATGACAAGAGAAATCTTCAATGGGAGACAATACTTTCAAAAATCATGAGAATTGAGGAGAGAAGGCATGGAAATAAACACATGAACCTATTGACTCCTTGAATAAAAGACTTGTACATCATTCACCTACAACATTTAGATAGTGAAGTATAGACACATTATTGTTAGTCAAACATGAATCATCACATACATTCAATGGTGCTTGGTGATATCCCAAAGGCAAACCTAAAGATAAGAGAGAGAGAGAGAGAGAGAGAGAGAGAGAGAGGCCATTTGATCTTTGTGTAATGCAATGGTATAAAGTATGAGTGAATCTTAGGGGGGGAAATTGGGGTACAACAGCTTCCCTAAGATATTATGCAATGCTTAACGATTATGTAATGTAATAGGATGATCTCAACAAGGGCAACAAAACGTTGTTGGGGGAAGCAAAGATAATGAAGACAAGCTAAGAAAGACAACTCATCCAAGAAGACGAACTACTAGGGAAAGAAGCTCAATCTTAAGGGAGAGAGAAAAACATGACTCCAATGGGGAATGGGAACACAAATTTTTATAAGATTATCAACTTAATACAGGACAAGGAAACAAAAAGGGAATAACAACAACAATCCTTAGATAAACGGAAAACTATCTCCTCACATAGGAGTTACAAAAACAAGGGACTGACACCGATTTCCTAAAGATAGTAGACCATTAATCCAAGAGAAACACAAAAAATCGATTCCGACAAAAAGGTGGTAAGAAGATAACATCAACAATAGACTAACATTCCAAAACGCTTTGGCGCTTCACCAAAGACGGGTTGGAACTCCTTCTTTAACCATGATACTTCATCTGGAAAAGGTAACAAAACAATTATACAATCAGTGAGCTAAAATTCCGCCCACTGGAGTATTCACCAAATCAACGACGAACTATCTCCCATAATAACGAGATTGCCATCCATTGGAACCACAAATCTTCGATAAACTACCCTCCCTAAAGATAAGGTTTCCAGTCATCGAAACAAAAAATCTTCAATAAACTACCTTCCATAAAGACAAGCTTTCCATTCATCGGAACAACAATTCTTCGATAAACTACCTTCCATAAAGACAAGGTGCCATACATAGGAACAACAAATCTTCGATAAAACTACCTCCCATAAAGACAAGATTGCCATTCATCGGAACAACAAATCTTAGATAAACAACCTTCCATAAGGACAAGGTTTCCATTCATCGGAGCAAAAAATCTTCGATAAACTACCTTCCATAAGGACAAGGTTGCCATTCATCGGAACAACAAATCTTCGATAAACTACCTTCCATAAGGACAACGTCGCCATTCACCCGAACAAAAAATAATCAATAAACTACCTTCCATAAAGACAAGGTTTCCATTCATCAAAACAATAAATCTTCGATAAACTACCTTCCATAAGGACAAGGTTTCCGTTCATCGGAACAACATATCTTCGATAAACTACCTTCCATAAGGACAAGGTTTCCATTCACCAGAACAAAAAATCTTTGATAAACTACCTTCCATAAGGACAAGGTTTCCATTCAGCAGAAGAACAAATCTTTGATAAACTACCTTCCATAAGGACAAGGTTTCCATTCATCGGAACAACAAATCTTGTTGCACAAAGCTGTGGGAATCGGCCAATAATGAGCTTATAGATCACTTATCAGAGGTTTCCATAACAAGTCTTCAACTTGCTGGAGAAATACGGTCAATCCATAGCGAGAGATTCCTCGTTGGGTTTCCGAAAGGAGGCCAAATTGGCATTAACAAACTTGATGGGGAAATCAGCCACTTGCAGGAAGAGACTATCACCTACTGTTAGGAAAATATTGTAACAATATTGCTGGAGGATGCAAATGAATTCTCTTGGATTCACCTTTGTTGGAGAGATGAAATCTTCCTGACATAACTGTGCTTTTCAATTAGAACTCAGTATAAGAAGACCAAGATGATAATGTTGTTGTGATACCAGAGTTCAAACCATGCTCAATCTAGGGAAGGGTGATTTGAACAATCACATAGGCTTAAAAAGAGGGTCGAGACCCTATTCTTCCACGAGGGATAATTCAGTGGAGAAAGCGGAAAGATGAACTTTTTCTGCTTAAAGCTGACATTCTATTGGAAAGATGAAACATACCCTGATTATCAACATATTCGAATGAACAATGAATTGAAGTTTATCTATGCATAGTGTATGAATGAATGTACGTGAGATGTGTGATACGGTGAACTGACTTTTTAGTTTTTGTATCGCAAATGTGCGAATAGCAAGAGTCGCCACCGACTTTTATTTTTATCCAATTAAGGGAAGGTAAAAGTACAGAAAAAGACCTTCGTTAGATTCTGAGTAAGGGACAAGGTTATGAAAAGGGAAGGTATTAGCACGCCTTTCCATCCGTAGTTATCTACGGGCTCTTAGTTGCTCTTAGATCACTTTAAAATTGTGCTTTCTGTGTGTTTGACAAAAATGTTTTGAAAAAGGAATTTCGCTTTGACTTTGTAATGATTCATGTAGGAATGTATACAAAGTGTTCGGAAATGTTTCATTTTGAGAAGAGTTTGAACTTTGACAAAAAGTGTGAGGTGTGAAAAGCATTTTGATAGAGCAAGCAACTAAAAGTCTTATTACCTACTCAGAATTGGTCGTTTTCGTATTGTTTTACTTTCCTTTAGAATAGCGCTATCCATACCATTAGTTGGTAGGTAACTCCATTCGTTGGATGTAGCGGGACATTCGAAGGGACATCGTATGGTCATAGAAAGCAACTTGTAGGAAGTATCCTAGCACATTCGAAGGGACTATCATCATTTTTCGTAGGCGACAATCGAGGGTCAAGATTATGTATTCGGAGGCGACATCGTGGGTCTTATGATCTTTGTATCAAAGGGACTATGATGATTTGTTTGAAGGCAACGGTGCTAGAATACCTCTACGTTCGAGGGACTTGACCATTTTTGAATTCATAAGGCAACGAGAGAGAATTACCCTAAGGGGTGCATGTGTGAAGAAGTGTGTTGATTCAGGTATTTTTATCTTTGAAAATTAGTGGGCTATGTCCAATTATTATCTTGCCATACACGCCTAGTTACTAGCAATTTATAGGGTGCGGAAATTAAAATGCGGAATGTAAAGTGCGGAAAGGTAAATGTCCTACGCTATTACATGGCTTTGGGGCAGATACATAATTTAAACTTGCGGAAAATAAAAACCTAATTTAAACTATTACATCCCATAAACAGTTACATTATTGGAAAAGAATGAAAACGGTAAAGAAACGTCTGAAGCGGAATAACCTGTGAAACGATAAGAGAAATCGGAAAATATGATGAAATCGAAATAAGAGAAAATGTTAGAAAAAAATGCAAATTTTTAATTAAAAAATATGACATGCTGGAAATAACATAAATATGTTAAAATAATCTTTTGGGATTTTTGGGTGTATTTTAATAATTTAAAATGAATTAAAAGTAATTAGAATGCAAAATTATGAATAAAAATAAATATGCATGAAAAATTATATTTTTTAATTTTATAAATTAAATAAAGATTTTACGAAAATAATGTAAAAGGAAAAATGATTTTTGATGGTTTTTTAATGCAGAAATAAAATTATGAAAAGAAATTAAAATAACATGAGAATATTAAATAAATTAGAAAATAGGAAATAATTGAAAAAAGTTGAGTTTGGGAAAGAAAATAGCAAAACCGGTGCCAGTAGGGATCGAACCCATGACCAGGAGGAGTATCTGTGAACAGGAAGCGCTTTAACCACTAGACCATGTGAAATCTGGTGTTTTGAAAGCTGAAAACAATTGCATATAAATGATGACGCGTCATGGATGTTTGAAAATCAAAGTCAGCACGCGTGGGGTCCAGATTGACTGAGAGAGCGAATCAGAACGTGCCATCGCGCCACGCAAGCCACGCCGGGGTCAGCTAGGTCAACGACGCCGGAGCCCTAGCTCCGGTCGTCTTCTCCGGCGATCAGAATCTCCAAACCTGCAAAATACGTGGAATCAAAGCAAAAGAAAGACCTAGTCTACCTAATTCGACCCTCCTGAATTCAATGGTGGCATCGGTTTCGACTGAATCGGCCTGTACAGACCGGTTCGAAGCTTCTCAGATTCCTAACCCTAACAATGGCCAAACACGATTCCGACGTTCAAACTCACGAACGATTGCCCAAATCCGTCCCTTAGCATCTCATGAACACATTGCAAGCATTAGAATCCATTAAAACACACAGAATAATAATATGCAATTTCAAGAAAAATTCAAGTATGTATGAATGTATATGGATCGATTCAGCTTGTTTTAATCCATGGCAAGAGTGTATACTTACTCAAACTTACCTTCAGAACACGATTGAGTGCTTGAGAGAGGCTGAAAGTGGCTGCTTTTTAAAATTCGATTTTTCAAGAATTCTTGAAAAAATTTGCAAGAATAAGGGTTTGGCTTGAGCTAGGGTTTCCTCCCTGTGGCTTGTGATCTTGCTGAGTATTTATAGAGCATATTTGGTGAGAAAAAACAAGCAAAAAAGATTGATCATTGATTGTGCAATATTTTCCATTTAAAACAAATCAAATTCTTTTAAAAATTTGAATTTTCCTTTCCATATGCATGCTATCACGAATTTGGTAAGGATCATGGGCTTTCTTGGACTTCAAGGAAGATATAAATCCAACTCTTTTGAAAAAATAATTTATTTTCATATTTTATATGATTTAATTTTGAATTAAATGTTTTAAAATTCAAATATAAATCATAAAAATAGAAAATTACCATGGCCAAGCATTTATCGGTCAAAAATCATGTCATTAACAAGTTTGGACCAAAAGATTTTAGGCCCATTTGGAAAATTTTGCATTTTGACCAAAATGTCCTTTTGTGCAATTGTCCAAAATTGCCCAACTTCTGAATAGTGTATCTTACTCAATTTTCCACATTTTTGAGTGTTCTTGGACTTTTTGAAAATCTCTAAGAGTCATCTAACCAACCATTTTGGTCTCATCTCAATTGGAGTTTCCATGCTCAATATATCTTCAAAATAAAAAGTTGACTTTTTGTTGACTTTGAAAATGACCTGTAATGTTTTGAGCCATACCTCTCAAATGAAGCATTTTTTGGACATTCTTGTGAGACATGAAGTTGTAGAGAATTGAATTTCCTTCAAAACAAGAGGTGGTGGAAAAATTTCTGAGAAAGTATGAAGAAGTTATGATCACAAAGTTCATTGACTTTTCATCTAGAAACCCTAATTTAGAAAGTTTGACTTTTGAGCAAATCTTGAGTTTTCTTGATGAATCATGATCAACCCTTGATCAAATGATGAATGTAACTTCAAAATGAGGATGTTGACCAAAAGTATGAAGTTTGATGTATGTTGACCACAGTTGACTTTTGTCCAATACAACCGATTTTCAACCATCCGAGCAATTGTCTGAGCAATCTTGACTTGTAAGGCTTGAAACTTGTCATGGAGAATCTTTGAAGCATATGAGGAGGCATGAAGACCATTGGAGATGTTGGGAGTCCATCTTGACCTGAGAATTGCCAAACCCTAGTTTGGGTTGATTGTCTAGGAGAGAGTTTGTCTGATCAACTCTTGAGGAATCCTTGAGTATGGATGTATGAAATATCTTGAGAGGATGGAGGGAAAATTTTGGGGTATGACTGCCCTGCTCAATCTTCTTGTAAGGTTTAGATTGACACGCCTGTCTTCGTGACTGAAGGTAGAAGATGATTGAACACTCGAATACACCAAAATTTGCACTCGTTGGTGGATGATGCGGAATGGGCTTACGGATGCCATTTGGAAGCTGGATACTGGGGATGAGTCGACGCTAGACTCGAGAATGTCGATAGGAGAATTGACGGGATGGGCTTAGGATGCCATCCGGAAAGATCGATCGGGGTGAGTCGTCGCTAGGCTCGCAGATGTTCTTGATAGTGGAAGGAGCATGGAGATGGGCTTAAGATGCCATCCGGAGAGTCGTATGTTAGACTTCGTGCTCATTTTGAATGAAGTTATTGGTTTGCATTGATTTTTAACCAAGTATGCAGCATTCTGAAGGCGAAGAAATGTTGACAAGTAGTCGGAGATGGGCTTAAGATGCCATCCAAGGCAACTGAGTCGTACGCCAGACTCTGTAGTTGCGGTTGATAATAAGAAGGGATTCAGAATAGATCTTTGTGTTGATTACTCGAGGGAATAGTAGTCGGCAAAATGTGGATAGCTTCCTGTTGTGCATCGGTGTTGATCCATTGCACGTTATCGGAGGATAACCAGGGGCGGTCTTTCCGATAGTTTTCCCGTCGGTTCGGGGCTTAATCCTGGACCAGTCGGAGGAGGACAACCAGGGGTGGTCTTTCAGATAGTTTTCCCGTCGGTTCGGGGCTTAATCCTGGACCAGTCGGAGGAGGACTTTCACCTGTTTTTTGGAAAACACAAGAGAAACTTTGATAGAATATTTGTTAGTCTTATGCAAAGTATGATGCATGACAATGTATATGAATGACATATGCATGAATTATGACTTTATGAGTAATTTATGAATGATAGATGTTGTGGTATTTCAAAACATATCCATCTTGAAGAAGATGCGGATGTTCTTTGAGGATTTCGACCGCTGGGATTTGGGTGGGTGAGAACCCGCTTTTGAAGGAGAATAAAGATATCCTGGATTCCTCCGATGCACTATCTGACCAAGTCTTGGGCCTAGATATTGTTGAGGAAGGTAGAGATTTGAGAAGCTCGTTGTTGGAGATCTCATACATAGACCCTGCTGAGGAGAGTCTGGGAGGCAATTTGATGGGAATCTTGCATGTAGATCCTGTTGGGAGGAATTAGGAGGCGCTCTACTGGGGATACTGAGTGCGGATCTCACTGGAGAGCATTTGATGGTTGCTGGGAGACCGGGTTGGGGTCTGTTGGAATCTCTGACCGGGGAATAGGAGATGTAAATTTTCTCCGGTGTACTATCTGACCAAGTCTCGAGTCTGGATACCGGAGAAAAGGAATTGTTGAGAGACATCCGGGATAAACATCTTAGCGGGATGAAGTGTTACCGGAGATCGATGTAACATTTCTTAGCCGAGTGGAATCATCATGGATTAACATATACTCCATTGGGGAGGTTTAGTGAGTGACACCTCGGGGATTATGTTCTGTGGAATGCTTTTGGTGACCTTCGCGTCATCTCAATTCCTAGAGCTGTAGTAACTACTTTTGTATGCCCTTATGTTTGTGGTTAGATTCTTATTGTCAAATGCGATAGTCATTCAAAACAAACGTTGGACTTATTGCAAACGACAACAACAAAATTGTAAAGAGAAAGAAGGTGGCGTATGGCCAAGTAGTTTGTACAAAAGAAAGGTAAAAGCTATGAAACAATCTCGTTAACTTCAAACTTATGCTAGTACTCATATATTTCGACTATCTCATCTCCTTGTCAGAAAGTGAGTAGAGATCTTCGCCATTTGAATCTTGAATGGATAGTAGTCTAGAAGGTGATCCGGAAGAGACATAGTCGTGCGCTTAAATCCTAACTTTTCCTAGACCGCCTTTCGGTTTTCGGGATACCCTTTTTTCCCAAGCCGCCTTTTCGTGTTTTCGACTTGGGTGTACATGTTTTGTATATATCCTTAACTTTTGCCTGAACCCTTTTGGTTTGCCAGGATGCCCTTATTTTTGCCTAGGTCAGTCGACCTAGCGGGTCTCTTTTATGCGTAGTATTTTTTGACTATGTCTGCGTTCACAGGGTGTGGGAAGTCTTCACCATCCATGGTGCTAAGTATCATAGCTCGCGAAAACACTTTTTGACTACAAATGGTCCCTCATAGGTGGGAGTCCATTTGCCCCTGGGATCACCTTGTGGAAGAATGATGCGCTTGACTACTAGATCACCGACTTGGTAGACTCGGTGCTTGACCTTCTTGTTAAATGCTCTAATCATTCGTTTCTGATAAATCTATCCATGGCAAATGGATGCGAGTCGTTTCTCATCAATCAAATTAATCTGGTCAAGCCGTGTCTGAACCCAATCGTCTTCGCCTAACTCTGCGTCCTGGAGGACTCTGGTTGAGGGTATCTGAACCTCGATGGGTAGAACTGCTTCCATACCGTATACAAGAGAGAAGGGGGTTGCACCTGTTGATGTTCGCGTTGTAGTGCGATAACCATGAAGAGCAAATGGTAACATCTCATGCCAATCTTTGTAAGTCACTGTCATCTTCTGTATAATCTTCTTAATGTTCTTGTTGGCGGCTTCCACTGCGCCATTCATCTTAGGCCGATAAGGAGAAGAATTGTGATGTTTGATCTTGAACTGCGTGCAGAGTTCGGTGATCATTTTGTTGTTAAGATTGGAGCCGTTATCTGTGATAATCCTTTCGGGAGTGCCATATCGACAGATAAGATTATGTTTGATGAATCGAGCCACAACATTCTTAGTAACAGATGCAAACGAGGCTGCCTCCACCCACTTGGTGAAATAGTCAATTGCCACAAGGATGAAACGATGTCCATTGGAAGCTGTGGGCTTGATTTCTCCGATCATGTCAATGCCCCACATTGCAAAAGGCCAAGGAGTTAGAACATTAGGTGGAGGTGCGTGTACTTTGTCCGCATAACCGCATTTGTGACAAGATCGAGCGTAATGGTGACAATCTTCCATGGTGGACCAATAGTAACTTTTTCTCAAAATCTTCTTAGCCATGGTGTGTCCACCGGAGTGGGTACCAAATGCGCCGTGTAACTCTTCCATGATATGTATTCTTTCGATCTACACGTGGAGTAAGCACAAGTCGTGGTTGCGTTTATAAGATGTCGTTCTTGAGGAAGAATTTGGATGCAAATCTTCTCATGAACTTCTTATCATTGACTGATGCCCCTGCAGGATATTCCTGAGTCTCAAGATACCTCTTCACGTCATAGTACCAAGGTTTCTCTTCTGTATCAAGCTCACAATAATATGCTGGTTCATCAAACTTTTCAATGATGATCTGGGGAGCCTCGTTATCCCATCTGACCTTGAACATAGACGACATAGTAGCCAACGCGTCTGTCAACTGATTCTCTTCTCGTGGAATGTGATCAAAAGTAATCTCTTCGAAGTAGGGGATCAGACTCAGAACATGCTCTCGATACGGAATGAGGTTCGGATGCTTCGTATTCCACTCTCCCTTAATCTAATTGATCACTAAAGCTGAGTCTCCATACACTTGTAAGAACCTGATTCTTAAGTCAATAGCAGCTTTGATACCCATGATGCACGCTTCGTATTCGGCCATGTTGTTAGTGCAGCTGAAACATAATCTAGCGATGAAATGCGTATGTCCGCCTGCAGGGGATGTAATGATGGCGCCAATGCCATTGCCAAGTGCATTTGAGGCTCCATCAAAGACCATAGTCCATCGGGATCCTTGTTCAGGTCCTTCGTCTGGGCCTGGTTCTTCACAATCAGTGACTAGTAAAACATCTTCATCTGGAAATTCGAACTGCATAGACCGATAGTCATCTACGGCTTGGTGAGCCAAATGATCGGCTACCACAATTCCTTTGATCGCTTTTTGAGAAGTGTACCGGATGTCGTATTCGGTCAAGATCATTTGCCATCTTGCTATTCTTCGGAGAGCTGGTTTCTCAAATATGTATTTTATCGGATCCATCTTGGAAATTAACAAGGTAGTGTGAGTCAACATATCTGCCTTAGTCGTGAGCAGCCCAAGCCAAAGCGTTGCAAGTTTTCTCGAGTTGTGAGTATCTTGTTTCACGTCGGTAAACTTTTGAGGTAGTATATTGCATGCTCTTTTCGACTGCACTCGCCATGTTGCCCCAACACACACCCCATTGAATTCTCTAATCCAAGTACATGATAAGAGGTCTTCCTTGACATCGGGATAGGAGGATTCGTAGGTACTCCTTGATTTTGTCAAAAGAGATCCGCAATCGCCATTCCATTCCACTACTTGATCTTTCTTAAGTAACTTGAAGATTGGCTCACAGGTAGCAGTTAAGTGTGCAATGAATCTGGCAATGTAATTCAATCGGCCCAAGAAACCTCTGACTTCCTTCTCGGTGCGGGGAGCTGGCATTTCTTGAATAGCTTTAACTTTGGCGGGATCAACTTCAATACCTTTTTCACTGACAACAAACCCTAGGAGTTTTCCGGATCTGACTCCAAAAGTGCACTTGTTAGGATTGAGTCTCAACTTGTACTTCTTCAATCTGTCAAACAGTTTCTGCAAATGATCAAGATGTTTTTCTTCGGTTTGTGACCGAGCTATCATGTCGTCGACGTAGACCTCTATCTCGTGATGAATCATGTCATGAAATAATGTCACCATAGCACGCTGATAAGTGGCACCTGCGTTCTTTAGGCCGAACGGCATAACCTTGTAACAGAAAGTGCCCCACTGTGTAACAAAAGTAGTCTTCTCCATGTCTTCGGGAGCCATTTTAATCTGATTGTAACCGGAGAAACCATCCATGAAGGAGAAGACCTTATGCTGAGCGGTGTTGTCAACCAGAACATCAATATGAGGAAGTGGGAAATCATCTTTCGGACTCGCTTTGTTCAGATCTCTGTAATCCACACACATTCGTACCTTGCCATCCTTCTTAGGTACGAGTGTAATACGGTGAACTGACTTTGTAGGATTTTTGTATCCAAATGTGCGAATAGCAAGAGTCGCCACCGACTTTTATTTTTATCCAATTAAGGGAAGGTAAAAGTAACAGAAAAAGACCTTCGTTAGATTCGAGTTCGGGAGAATGGTTATGAAAAGGGAAGGTATTAGCACCCCTTTCCATCCGTAGTTATCTACGGGCTCTTAGTTGCTCTAGATCACTTTTAAAATTGCTTTCTGTGTGTTTGACAAAGATGTTTTGAAAAAGGCATTTCGCTTTGACTTTGTAATGACTCATGTAGGAGTGTATACAAAGTGTTCGGAAATGTTTGTTTTGAAAAGAATTTGAACTTTGAAAAAAAAAGTGTGTGATGTGAAAAGCATTTGATAGAGCGAGCAAATAAAAGACTTATTTACCCACTCAGAATTGGTCGTTTTGTTGTACTTCTACATTCCTTTAGAATAGCGCTAGCCATGCCATTAGTTAGTAGGTAGCTCCATTCGTTGGATGTAAGCGGGACATTCGAAGGGACATCGGATGGTCATTGAAGGCAACTTGTAGGAAGCAACCTAGCACATTCGAAGGGACTATCATCATTTTTCGTAGGCGACAATCGAGGGTCAAGATCATGTATTCGGAAGCGACATCGTGGGTCTATGATCTTTGTATCGAAGGGACTATGATGAGTTGTTTGGAAGGCAACGGTGCTAGAATACCTCTACGTTCGAGGGACATGACCATTTGTAATCGAAAGGCATCGAGAGAGAATTACCCTAAGGGGTGCATGTGTGAAGAAGTGTTGTTGAATTCAGAATATGTTATCTTGATGATTAGTGGGCTATGTTCATTGTTATCTTGCCATACACGCCTAATTACTAGCAATTGATAAGGGTGCGGAAAAGTAAAATGCGGAATGTAAAGTGCGGAAAGTAAATGCCCTACGCTATTACATGGCTTTGGGGCAGATACATAATTTAAAATGCGGAAAAATAAAACCCTAGATTAAACTATTACAACCCATGAGCAATTACATTATTGGAAAATAAAATGATAAAAAGAAAAACGTCCGAATCGGAGCCGCCTGTGAAAGAATAAGAAAATCGGGAAATATGATGAAATTGAAATAGGATGAAATGTTAGAAAAAATGCAATTTTTAATATGAGAAAATTAATATACGCTGTAAATAAGATAAATAAGTTAAAATAATTTTTTGGGATTTTTTAGAAAAGGTTTAATAATTAAAATGCAATTTATAATGATTTAAATGCAAAAATATGAATAAAAATAAATATGCATGCAAAATTATATTTTTTAATTTATTAAATTAAATAAAGGTTTTTATGAAAATAATGTAAAAAGAAAAATAATTTTTGATGATTTTTTAATGCAAAAATAAAATATGAAAAGAAATTAAAATGCATGTAAAATATTAAATAAATTGGAAAACATGGAAAATATGAAGTTTTGTAAAGTTTTAAGAAAAAGAACCAAAACCGGTGCCTGGATGGATCGAACCCGTGACCTGCTAGAGCATCTTTCCAAAAGCCAAGCCTTAACCACTGGGACAACGTGTCTTTGGTGTTTTGAAAGTGAGAAACAATGACACATAAGCGATGACGCGTCCTGGATATGTTGAAAATCAAAGTCAGCACGCGCGGGGCCCAGATTGACTATTTGGACGAATCAAAACGCACGAAATTGCCACGCCTTTCCCTCGCCGGTCCTCGCCTGAGTCAGCGCCGGAGCTAGGGCTCCGGTCATCTTCTCCGGTAGCCACGATTTTCAAACCTGCAAAACACGAGATTTCAAAGCAAAAGAAGGGTCCTGTCCACCTATTTCGACCATTCCGAATTCAATGGAAGCATCGGTTTCGACTGAATCGACCTGTACAAGCCGGTTCGAAGCTTCTCAAGTTTCTAACCCTAACAATGGCTATACGCGATTCTGACGTTCAAACTTATGAACGATTGCCCAGATCCACTACATGGAACCTCATGAACACATTAGAAGCATTAGAATCGATTTACACACACAGGATAATAAAATGCAAAAATCAAAAAGTTTTGAATATGTATGTATGTATATGCATCGATTTAGCTTGTTTTAACCATTGGCAAGGGTGTGCACTTACTCAAACTTACCTCCTGAAGACAATGGAGTGGTTTTTTGAGGGCTGAAAACGGCTGGGGATTGAAATTCGATTTTCCAAGAATTCTTGAAAAAATTTGCAAGAGTAAGGGTTATGCTTGAGCTAGGGTTTCGTGTCTGTGGCTGGCTGCATTGCTGAGTATTTATAGAGGAAAATTGGATGGCAAAAGGAGTGAAAAAAGATTGCTTATTGATTGTGCAAATATTTTCCAATAAAAACAAATCAAATTTTGAAGAAAATATGATTTTCTCATCAATGCCATGGCTTGCACGAATTTGGTAAATGGTGTGGGCTTTCTTGGACATTAAGAGAGATATAATTTATATAATTATTTTTGAATTAAATGTTGTAAAATTCGACTAACCACTCTAGGACCTCCTTTGTAGCGTCTGCCCATGTTGAGAAGACCAACAACCTTCTTCTTTCCGTTGATGAGCTTCTTCAGATCTTCTTGGCCTTGGACCAAGCTGGTAAACATCTAGGAGCATTCGAGCTTGAAGATCTTTGACTGACTGTTCAAGAGCCATTTCTGCTAAAATAAATAACGAGCAAATGAGAAAACCAATCTTCAATGTACCTGTGATGCAATGTTATGCTATGATATGCAATGTTTATGCGAATGCAATGCAATGTTTTCAAGGACCTTAGAGATTTAAATTTGTTAAACAAGCAATGAACAAACATTTATTAGCTCTCTTTTTATTCTTCTTTTTTTCTTTTTAAGTACAAGAGATAGTTCAAAACAATAAAAGAAAATATAAACATCCTAAAGCTCTAAGTCTCCCATGGGCGCTTCCTCTTGGTGCCGATGTAGGCGTTGATGTTTCGCTCCTCGTGAAGTAGCTTGGTCAACTCTAATACTTTCTTCTCGCTTGCATAACACTGAGCTTCAAAGGTATCCCTCTCTTCCTTGAGTTGAATCCAGGATCTCTTCAAGTCTTCAAAATTAGTAGGCATGTCGGGATAGAGAATGGTATAGGGTACGTCACCTATAGCAACAGGTTCCATAATTCTTGGTAAAGCAGTGAATGGCATCATGGGGTTTTGAGCTCGAGCTCGCACCCATTTGAGGTAAGGTTCCCAAGGAATGGAGTTCTGGTGCCCCAAAGTCTTGGTATCAGTCTTCTTTACCATGCCCCAAGCGTGTATGAACCTTCGTCGATAATTCTGGAGATCGTGGTTGTAGTCGAACACAATATCTTGGAGAGGCATATCATGCGGACCATCTCTTCGAGCAAAACCAAACTGACGTAGAGCTAGAGAAGGGTTGTAAGTAATACCTCCCCTTATACCAAGTAGTGGTACATTAGGGAATTCTCCACAACGCTCAATGAAGGTGAAGTCCTTTTGAGAGAAAAGACTCCAACGGATATCGGAATGAGAGAGTGACATTAGCCTTTGAGACCACTTCATCCTTTGTTCGTTCTTCAAAACTGATGGAGGAAGGTGCGAAATAAACCACCTAGAAAGTAACGGTATGCAACACATGAGAGTTCCTTGTCTTTTGATGGTACGAGTGTGGAGAGAATGTAGGATGTCTCCAAGTAAAGTAGGCACAGGATTGCGGGTAAGAAACAACTTGATGGCGTTGACATCTATGAATTGATCCGAGTTAGGGAATAGAACCAAACCATAGATTAGCAAGGCCACAATGTCTTCAAATGCATGGAAACTCATAACTTTGAGGAATTCTCGGGCTTTCTTAATCAGAACTTAGCAAGTAAACCCTTAACTCCGCTGGGTTTCCCAATTGGCTTCAATGTCCGCGCTTAAGATGTAAGGCGATGCGATGTCTTCGTTAGGAACCTTTTCTAAACCGGTGAATGGCATTTGGTCAAGAATAGGTATCCCAAGTAGCTTGAGAACTCTTCCAAGGTAGGAACCAACGATAATCTGGGAATGTAAAGCAATGGTGCTTGGATCAAAGAACCGAAATAGGAAATGCATCATATCTTCTTCAAACCGAGATAACCAAATCAAGTAGATAACCATGTCTTTTGATGAACCGAGCATGGTCGGAATTTCAAACCAATTCTTTGAGTGAGAAGGTATACCCATAAAGTTGATTCGGATAGTCTTTCTAGAAGCCATAATTCCCTACAAAAGCAGCAAAGATAAATCCCTAGGTCCTTGAAATAGTTAGAAATGATATGCAATGCAAATGATGTCATGATGTCATGTTTAGCACACACAAAACAATTCACACAATGAGCCTAGGTTTAAGGCTTGCATGAGGTATAGGTGATTACCCTACCAAAAGTTTGAGTTGGTTCATCCTGTCCTATAATAGTAACCGGGTTCTAGGAATCTCACATCATTGATCTTTCTCGTAGGCGCTTATTTCAATACGACTACCAAGTGGTCGACCGAAAATGTCCCAAAAGTCTGATCTCAATGAGCGTAGCATCGAGTATCAACCAACCTTAGTCTGCACCAAAGCCGGCCATCTCACTACCTTCTAATGGCCAAGATGGGTCAATTAAGGTTCTAAAAGTTTAGTTAGCGTTTGATGACACCACGCAGAAGCGAAATACTATCTTCAACTTGGGAATGAAGAGTATCGGGACAACCAAAGTGTCACGCTAACATAGCCATCATGTTGACCGTTTTGATATACGTCTAACGGTCGCGACGATTTATTGCTACTTACCTAAAAGGAAACCCGGATCCGGGTGTAGGATCCCCCAACAATATAATACCCAAGCAACCCTTAAAGATAAAGCAAGCAAGTCAAACAGAAAGCAATAAAGTTATCTAGAAATCCTTAAGGCATTCTCTCTTTAGGGTGTCTCCCCGGCAGAGTCGCCAGTTCTGTGATACGGTGAATTGACTTTTTAGTTTTTGTATCGCAAATGTGCGGATAGCAAGAGTCGCCATCGACTTTTATTTTTATCCAATTAAGGGAAGGTAAAAGTACAGAAAAAGACCTTCGTTAGATTCTGAGTAAGGGACAAGGTTATGAAAAGGGAAGGTATTAGCACGCCTTTCCATCCGTAGTTATCTACGGGCTCTTAGTTGCTCTTAGATCACTTTAAAATTGTGCTTTCTGTGTGTTTGACAAAAATGTTTTGAAAAAGGCATTTCGCTTTGACTTTGTAATGATTCATGTAGGAATGTATACAAAGTGTTCGGAAATGTTTCGTTTTGAGAAGAGTTTGAACTTTGACAAAAAGTGTGAGGTGTGAAAAGCATTTTGATAGAGCAAGCAACTAAAAGTCTTATTACCTACTCAGAATTGGTCGTTTTCGTATTGTTTTACTTTCCTTTAGAATAGCGCTATCCATACCATTAGTTGGTAGGTAACTCCATTCGTTGGATGTAGCGGGACATTCGAAGGGACATCGTATGGTCATAGAAAGCAACTTGTAGGAAGTATCCTAGCACATTCGAAGGGACTATCATCATTTTTCGTAGGCGACAATCGAGGGTCAAGATTATGTATTCGGAGGCGACATCGTGGGTCTTATGATCTTTGTATCAAAGGGACTATGATGATTTGTTTGAAGGCAACGGTGCTAGAATACCTCTACGTTCGAGGGACTTGACCATTTTTGAATTCATAAGGCAACGAGAGAGAATTACCCTAAGGGGTGCATGTGTGAAGAAGTGTGTTGATTCAGGTATTTTTATCTTTGAAAATTAGTGGGCTATGTCCAATTATTATCTTGCCATACACGCCTAGTTACTAGCAATTTATAGGGTGCGGAAATTAAAATGCGGAATGTAAAGTGCGGAAAGGTAAATGTCCTACGCTATTACATGGCTTTGGGGCAGATACATAATTTAAACTTGCGGAAAATTAAAACCTAATTTAAACTATTACATCCCATAAACAGTTACATTATTGGAAAAGAATGAAAACGGTAAAGAAACGTCTGAAGCGGAATAACCTGTGAAACGATAAGAGAAATCGGAAAATATGATGAAATCGAAATAAGAGAAAATGTTAGAAAAAATGCAAATTTTTAATTGGAAAAAATATGACATGCTGGAAATAACATAAATATGTTAAAATAAACTTTTGGGATTTTTTGGATGCAACTTAATAATTTAAAACTAATTAAATGTGATTTAAATGCAAAATTATGAATAAAAATAAATATGCATGCAAAATTATATTTTTTAATTTTATAAATTAAATAAAGATTTTATGAAAATAATGTAAAAAGAAAAATGATTTTTGATGGTTTTTTAATGCATAAATAAAATTATGAAAATAAATTAAAATAACATGAGAATATTAAATAAATTAGAAAATAGGAAATAATTGAAAAAAGTTGAGTTTGGGAAAGAAAATAGCAAAACCGGTGCCAGTAGGGATCGAACCCATGACCAGGAGGAGTATCTGTGAACAGGAAGCGCTTTAACCACTAGACCATGTGACATCTGGTGTTTTGAAAGCTGAAAACAATTGCATATAAATGATGACGCATCATGGATGTTTGAAAATCAAAGTCACGCGTGGGGTCCAGATTGACTGAGAGAGAGAATCAGAACGTGCCATCGCGCCACGCAAGCCACGCCGGGGTCAGCTAGGTCAACGACGCCGGAGCCCTAGCTCCGGTCGTCTTCTCCGGCGATCAGAATCTCCAAACCTGCAAAATACGTGGAATCAAAGCAAAAGAAAGACCTAGTCTACCTAATTCGACCCTCCTGAATTCAATGGTGGCATCGGTTTCGACTGAATCGGCCTGTACAGGCCGGTTCGAAGCTTCTCAGATTCCTAACCCTAACAATGGCCAAACACGATTCCGACGTTCAAACTCACGAACGATTGCCCAAATCCGTCCCTTAGCATCTCATGAACACATTGCAAGCATTAGAATCCATTAAAACACACAGAATAATAATATGCAATTTCAAGAAAAATTCAAGTATGTATGAATGTATATGGATCGATTCAGCTTGTTTTAATCCATGGCAAGAGTGTATACTTACTCAAACTTACCTTCAGAACACGATTGAGTGCTTGAGAGAGGCTGAAAGTGGCTGCTTTTTAAAATTCGATTTTTCAAGAATTCTTGAAAATTTTTGCAAGACTAAGGGTTTGGCTTGAGCTAGGGTTTCCTCCCTGTGGCTTGTGATCTTGCTGAGTATTTATAGAGCATATTTGGAGAGAAAAAACAAGCAAAAAAGATTGATCATTGATTGTGCAATATTTTCCATTTAAAACAAATCAAATTCTCTTAAAAATTTGATTTTTCCTTTCCATATGCATGCTATCACGAATTTGGTAAGGATCATGGGCTTTCTTGGACTTCAAGGAAGATATAAATCCAACTCTTTTGAAAAAATAATTTATTTTCATATTTTATATGATTTAATTTTGAATTAAATGTTTTAAAATTCAAATATAAATCATAAAAATAGAAAATCACCATGGCCAAGCATTTATGGGTCAAAAATCATGTCATGAACAAGTTTGGACCAAAAGATTTTAGGCCCATTTGGAAAATTTTGCATTTTGACCAAAATGTCCTTTTGTGCAATTGTCCAAAATTGCCCAACTTCTGAATAGTGTATCTTGCTCAATTTTCCACATTTTTGGGTTTTCTTGGACTTTTTGAAAAGCTCTAAGAGTCCTCTAACTAACCGTTTTGGTCTCATCTCAATTGGAGTTTCCATGCTCAATATATCTTCAAAAAAAAAGTTGACTTTTTGTTGACTTTGAAAATGACCTGTAATGTTTTGAGCCATACCTCTCAAATGAAGCATTTTTTGGACATTCTTGTGAGACATGAAGTTGTAGAGAATTGAATTTCCTTCAAAACAAGAGGTGGTGGAAAACTTTTTGAGAAAGTATGAAGAAGTTATGATCAGTCAAAGTTCAGTTGACTTTTCATCTAGAAACCCTAATTTAGAAAGTTTGACTTTTGAGCAAATCTTGAGTTTTCTTGATGAATCATGATCAACCCTTGATCAAATGATGAATGTAACTTCAAAATAAGGATGTTGACCAAAAAGTATGAAGTTTGACTGTATGTTGACCACAATTGACTTTTTGTCCAATACAACTGATTTTCAACCATCTGAGCAATTGTCTGAGCAATCTTGACTTGTAAGGCTTGAAACTTGTCATGGAGAATCTTTGAAGCATATGAGGAGGCATGAAGACCATTGGAGATGTTGGGAGTCCATCTTGACCTGAGAATTGCCAAACCCTAGTTTGGGTTGATTGTCTAGGAGAGAGTTTGTCTGATCAACTCTTGAGGAATCCTTGAGTATGGATGTATGAAATATCTTGAGAGGATGGAGGGCAAATTTTGGGGTATGACAAGATGCATATGGACATTTTATTGAGGATCAACATGGAAGGTTGACTAGTGCAAGGACAACACTCGGCTAAAATGAAGTCTTCACAAACCATCAACGGAAGGGTAGCTCTTTATCGCATCAAATTTCAAAAGAAGTTACAAGCATATCGTAAACAATCCTAGGTTCCTTATGTTGGAAGAATCCCACGGGGTGTCACCAAGTCTCATCAGAGCGCTACTCTTACCAACTCTTCTGAGGAAAATGAGACATTCTGTGGGAACAATCCTCTTTGCACTTATATCTCATATTCGAACGAAAAATGTTATAGAGGTCTTGATAGTACTAACTTCAACATTATCAATCTTGTTTGTTATTAGGACAATGCCATCTTGTCCCTTTGTTTCACATCCGAAGTAAACACACTTAAATTGCAAAATTTTCGCAAGTATGTTTTAACAAATCTATTTGTTTTGAAATGCATTTTCAATAATAAAAGAATATTTTTATAAATTGAATAAAAATAAGATTGCCAAGGAATTGGATAAAGGCTCAAATTTTATTGGTATAATGGTAGTCTGCCAATAGCATGACTCCATAGATGATTACAAAGTTTTGAAAAATGGTAAATACATGGAAAAGGTACATCGAAGAACAATGAACATTATTCTCCCTAACAACTTTGAACTCCTGTATTGTAGTCTTAGTTGAGGTATGAAGATAATCCATGCAGATTGTTGCCTCTATGATCAAGTCTTGTCTGATGTAGTTACTTACCAAATAAGTCTCTAAATTTTGCCTAGACTGCCCTTGCGGGTTTTCAGCCTACCGGGAGATTTATTATGTTTATGTCTCTAACTTTTGCCTAGACCGCCCTTTCAGGTTTTCAGTCTACCGAGACGTTTTTTTTTCCTAAGTTGCCCTTTTGAGTTTTCAACTTAGCGAGATGTTCTTTTTATTTATTTAGGCGAAGTATTTCTTGACTACATCGACATTCACAGGACGTGGTCACAATCCATAGTTTCAAGAATTAGTGCACCACCAAAGAAGGCTTTCTTGACAACATATGTGCCTTCATAATTGGGAGTCCACTTGCCTCTGGAATCATAGTTTAAAGATATGATCTTTCTGAGCACGAGGTCGCCTTCTCTGAATACACGAGGTTTGACCTTCTTATCAAAGGCTTTCTTCATTCTTTTATGGTGTAACTGACCATGACATAAAGTAGTCATTCCCTTATCTTCAATCAAATTCAATTGGTTAAACTGATTCTGAACCCATTCAGCATCAGATAATTCAGCTTCCGTTATCACACGCAAATATGGAATCTTAACTTCAAGTACTGCTTCCATCCCATAAACCAAAGAGAAAGGCGTCTCCCCTATTGAAGTACGTACCGAAGTGCGATATCCATGTAAAGAAAATGGCAGAATTTCATGCTAGTCTTTGTAGGTGACGACCATCTTCTAGATGATCTTATTGGTATTCTTGTGTGCAGCTTCAACTGCCCGATTCATCTTGGGTCTGTAAGATGAATAGTTGTGATGAACAATCTTGAATTCTTCACAAAGTTCATCCATCATTTTATTATTCAAATGAGATTGTTCTTGATGAATCATACCACCACTTGCTTGGTAACATTAGCATAAGAAGCCGCTTCAACCCATTTGGTGAAGTAATCAATTTCTACCAATATGAAATGATGTCCATTAGAAGCCTTGGTTTCAATCATCCCAATCATGTCAATACCCCACATAGAGAAAGGCTATGGGGAAGAAATAACATTGGGAAGTGTAGGAGGCACGTGAATTTTATCAGCATAAATCTGAAACTTATGGCACTTCTTCACAAATTTGTAACAATCAGATTCCATTGTCAACCAACAGTATCCTTCCCTTGGCATCTTCTTAGACATAGAGCCTATTTGCGTTAAAAAGTGACGTGCTAGAGAATTGAATCAGAATTCAGATTCTCTGGCTCGAAACGTTTTACTCTTTTTATTTGTTTATAAAGATGCCGCGAGCATCAAGCTTTATTATTTTCAACACAAGAAAAGATGATTTAATGATTATGAAAAAGGGGAAAGTTGTTAATACCCTCAATTGATTTTGATATGCGTAACGACTAGCGCAAACTAGACGCAACGCATTGGGGAGTATTCAGTAAGGGGGTTTGTTATATAAAGGGAATAGATGGAGCACCCTAAATATATATAGTTATCTATAGCTTTATATATGAATATGTTTGATATGTTTGTGTGTTTTAATTGCTATTTCTATGATTGGGAAAGTTTCTCCTTTGGATTTTAAGAAGGATAGATTATGAGGGATCCTAGAGTTTGTTATTTATTGTGCTCGCAAAGATCTTTGGATCTTCTGCATACATATCCCTTAATGGGAATCAGAGCATTTGTAGCTCGGATCTAAAGGGATCTATGGTTTGTTTGGTTTGAGGAAGAAAGAAATTTGCTCGCCAAGGATGAGACCTTGTGCCTACGTATTCTCAAAAGGATGTTGAGAAAGTCAGAGCAATCGTAGTTCCCACTTATGCTAGTGGAAGCAACAGGATGTTAGTAAGAGACAAAGACAAATGTCATCTTAATGAAAAATGTATTTAATCTATTTCATCACATACATTTTGAAAAGTTTGACTGATTAAAATCTTTCATCGTAAGTTATCGGTGTTTTGCTCGAGTGTACAAGCATTACCACTTACATGTTTAAGAAAGATGTTTGAAAAAGATGATTGAATCTTTTAACTGTAAGCATTGGGTGTTTTGCTTGAGTGTACAAGCGTTACCACTTACAGATTAAGAGAAGTTTTTGTTTGAAAAGAGTTTGAAAAGTTTTGATTGTATGTGATGTGATAGATAAGATACTTCTTCCATAGAGATGATAAATGTCTAAATCTCGAGGAGAAATTGATTGGATTAAAGGGATGTTTTTAAGAAGCCCATGGGTCCTTGTATTGTTAGCCCAAGAGGAGGCATTCCGAGGGTCATCGAGGGTCATCGAGGGTCCTTGTATGAAGCTCAAGAGGAAGCTATAGGGTATGGCTGGCTTTGGCTTTTAAAAGGGATTTCACCGGGAAACCATCCTTTTGGAATTAAGAGCAATTTCACCGGGAAATTATACTCTCTGGGTTCTATCCTAACGCGGGTGATTCTTTGTATTGGAAGCCCAATAGGAGGCTGTTAAGAGATTTTATGGTCTCTTTCATTGTATGATGCCCAAGAGAAGGCTAAACTCAATGAGGAGTTCTTTTGAACGAAGCCCAAGAGGAGGCTGACTCAACAGGGGAGTGTTGTCTTATATGAAGCCTAAGCGGAGGCTAAACTCAGATGAATGAGTTTTCTTATATGAAGCCTAAGAGGAGGCTAAACTCAGTTGAAATGAGTTACCTTGTACAAAGCCCAAGAGGAGGCTAAACTCTGTGGGGAGAGTTATCTTGTATAAAGCCTAAGAGGAGGCTATAACTGTGGGGAACCTATTGGTTAGACTAGTTGTTATGTTATAACTAGACAGTTATATAAGCAAGTGTGTGTGTGATATGTATTCACAGGAGTTTATGAAGGAAATATAAACAATGCATGATGTTTATTTACAAGAATTTATTATCTGTGAAATATAAACAAGTGTTTGTGAAACGAACGTTTGAAACGAGCGTAACTTGATTATTTACAAGTTGAATTGTGTACAAGGAAGTAAGTATGTACACGAACGAGTATTTATGTACAGGAGGATGTGGATGTACATAGGAGGCTTGGGACTTACACCATAAGGGTAGCCCATTGGTTTAAAAGTAGTTTCACCGGGAATAATGCTTCTTTCAATACCAATGGTATTCAATTATATACACAGACGAAACGGAAACAAAACGATCGAAGTTTATCTGTGTTTGAGTATTTACAGAGGTATCTGTATTATTTACAGGTAAAAATTTGTATGTATATGAAAAGAATTTTATATGTACAAGGAAAATATGTATGTACATAAAGAATGTTGGTTGGGACTTACACCGTAAGGGAGGCCCATGATCGGTTAAGAAAAACGAGAGAAAACGAATTCGGTTTTATCGTTTAATCGGATCGATCATGGAAAAAATGTAAGTTTGATGGAAAACTTTTGAAGAAATGATTTTTAAAGTGTTTTTGAAATGTGAGGTTTACTTATGAGAAGTTTTGAAAAGAATCGGGATTCGAAAGTTTGAAAAATTCACCTTTTAAAGTGGTTTTGAAAAGTGCTCAAAGTGTCGTTTTCGGCTCGATCAAAACATAATCGGATGAAAGTTTTTTCTGAAAATTTTTGCACTATCATAAAATAGATGTATTTATTGACAAGTGTACAAAAAATCACCTCAAAATGAGGAGTTTTGATTGGTTAAAAAAATGTCAAAGTTTGTGAAAAATAACAAAAGTTTGAAAAAAAATGGTCCCAAGGAGGCTTGAACACGGGACCATTAGGCAAGGCAAGAGAGACTTAAGAGTGAGCTGGCAACCGCTGGGGCGGCAATACATCCGTGTATTGAAGTCAAACCACGTGTTAATATTATATTGGAATTTTTGAATTTGAAAAACAACAAGAACACGCGCGAACTCCATCCTCGTCTTCTTCAATCCTTGTTCAAACCTAGATTCTTTGTTTCTCAATGAAAATGGATGATGTAAACATCAAACTTGCAAGAATTTTAACAAGGAACATGATGGTAGTGCTTAATTTCATTTATTTTTGGTTTAACATGGTTGAATTTCTGATGAACACGAAGAACCCTAGAACTGAAAACCTTAATTGAAATTGTGTATGATGGATGATTTTGTCAATTGGTTGAGGGTTAATGATCGTGGAGGGTGCAGAAAACAAATGGCCAAGAGTTTTTTTCAAATGAATCAAAGAATCATGGAGTTGAAGTTCGAGCTCTTACCTATTGAAGCTGGAATCGAAAACTGGATTTGAGTGCTTCCAGTTGTTGTTTGAGGATTGCTTGAGCACCAACGGCCTATGTGGAAGGTGTTTGATCACCCTGCTTGCTCTGGAATGCTTTGAAACTCTCTACCCAAGTCGACCTGCATAAGCTTAAAATGGAAACTCAAATTCTGGGTTAGAGCTGTTACAGATGGTTGTTTATGATCTGCATCATGTCTATGATGTATATGGATGGTGTTTGAATGATTAGAACTCAAATTACTCAAGCCAAGCTATGAATTCGAATCTTAAGGCAGTTTTGCAAGCTTATGGTCATGAAATGTGAAAACTGTTTTTTAGCTTTCCTTGTGTTGATCTTATGTTTCAAACATGTTAGATATTGATTATAAGATATGTTAGACACCAAAATTCTTCATGGTTTTCACAAGTTTTCAAAATTGCATGAATTCTCAAAATGCATTATGTTTCTTAAATTTCAAGTAAGAAGAGAGAAAGCATGTCTTGGCATTACTTTGGTGTAGTTTGAATGGCAAGTAAGACATCTATTTATAGGCCATGAGTTCTTAAAATAATTGAGAAAGTTTGGCCATTGGTAAATTTGACTTGCCTTAGAGGGCAAGGAAGTCTTTTTTGCATTAAATGCAAAAGGAAGCTTCCTTCTTTAACCATGGTTAATTTCCAACTTTGATCCTATATCATCATAATTACTCCATCTGATTTTTATCAGTTCTTATCTCATTTTGGCAAGGTGGCAAGCTTCTAGAAAGAAGAAATCCAAAAATGACCTATAATTGTGAAGTTTTGAACTTGAAATCCAGGGTTATGGAGCCTTATATTTCAATTTCAAAAGTATAGCTAGACTCCATGGATTTGATATTTCTTGGACATTTTGGAAAGCTTGTTTCAAGGGCTACAACTTTCATGTTTTGAGTTTTTTCCAATTCAAAATGGAACTATGTGAAAAAATGCCATGAAGTTTGGAAAAAGTACAAAATTTTAACACTTAAAATTTTTTCTAAGTGTTAGAAATTTTGACTTTTTGTTGACTTTTCCAAATTCTTTGATTTTTTATGATCATGATGGATCATTTGAAGTATTTTGATGATGGAAAAAGTTTTGTTTTGAAAAAGTTGACCAAAAGTCAAAGTTTGACTTTTCTGTGCAGATGAAATTTCATCAGATGTTTCAGAAATTGACTGATGAATCCTGTGAACTTCTGTGATGTTTTGAATCCAGAAATTAGGTCAACATGTTGTATCTAGGATATAATGATCAATCTCCAACCAAAAAAGTCATTCATTGATCAGAAAATCAGAGATCACTCATGCTCGACCAAAACCCTAATTGGTCGATCCTTGATTGATCAATGAGAAAAGTTGGATATCTGAAGGTCAGAGGTTGATGATTTGATCAAGATAGATCAAATGAGGTGAGTAAAACTCAAACCCTAATTGCTTGCCTCTTGAATCAGATGAAAATTTGATGAAACCCTAATTTTGACCTGTGAATGCTACACCCGATTAATTCTGTTCTGGACTGTTAGTGATGCAATGATGCAAATGTGAGGTGGTATATTAGGTCAAAAATTGGGGTATGACAGAGTGTCCATTGGCATGGGTACCAGAATAACCCTTATGAATCTCATGCATCAACATGTTTGCTTCGTGTCTATCCACGCATCTGAGCAAGACCATGCCATGACTTCTTTTGTATAACACACCTTCATTGAGAAAGAAAATACCAGCCAGTTTCCTCAAGGTCTTTCTATCTTTGTTTGTCTCATTAACTGAATACTCTCGATTCATCAGGAAGTGCTTGATGTCATGATACCAGGGTTTATCATTATTTGCCACCACCATGGCGAATATATAAGTATGCCTCTCAGGGAGCCTAATGGTGATCTGAGGTACATCATTCCACTAGTTCACTTTGTACCTAGAAGCCAAAGTTGCCAAGGCATCTGCCATCTGATTTTCATCTCGAGGAATATGGTGAAGCTCGACTTTATTGAAGAAAGTAAAAGCCTCCTTGCATAATCTTTGTAAGAGATTAAGTAAGAGTGAAGAGTCTCCCAATATCCTTTAATATGATCTATTACTAAAGCTGAATCACCGTACACATCAAGGATTTTGATCTGAGGTCGATGGCTTCTTCAAGACCCATGATACAAGCTTCATATTCCTCCATGTTATTCGTACAATCAAACATCAATCTTGTTGTGAAAGGAATATGAGATCCTTGATGAGTGACCTTTCCTTTCCACATCAAGCTTTTCAAGATCTTGGACCTTCCGGTGAAGGTTCATCATAATCTTTCATTTTCAAATACATTAGATCCTCATCAGGAAAGTCAAATTCAACGGATTGATTATCTTCAACTGGCTGATGAGCTAGGTATTCTACCAGTACATTATGTTTAATAGTATTCTGGGTAAGGTATTTAATATCATATTCAGATAATAACATCGGCCAACGAGCAATTCTTCCTGTAAGAGAAGGCTTTTCAAAGATGTACTTGATCAAATGCATTCGAGATATCAACCAAGTAGTATGATTCAACATATATTATCGCAGACACTTCGCAACCCAGGCTAAAGCACAACAAGTCTTTTCCAACATAGAATATCGAGATTCACAGTCGGTGAGGTTCTTGATCAGGTAATAAATGGAATATTCTTTCCTTCATGTTTCATCTTGCTATCCCGAAATACAACCAATGGAGCTTTCCAACACAGTCAAATATAGAACCAATGGTTTTCCTTCAACGGGTGGGAGTAGGATAGGAGACTTAAGCAAATACTCTTTGATACTTTCAAATTCCCTTTGTCAATCATCTATCCATACACAACCTTGATCTTTCCTCAACAACTTGAAGATTGGTTCACAAGTTGCAGTCATATGGGAAATGAATCTTGAAATGTAATTCAAACGTTCGAGGAAACCTCTGACTTGCTTTTCAGTTCTTGGAGCCAGCATATCTTGAATTGCCCTAACTTTATTAGGATCAACTTCAACTCCTTTTTGGCTGACAACTAAGCCCAACATTTTTCCAGACTAGACATCGAATGTACACTTATTAGGATTCAAACAAAGGCGATACTTCCTCAAACGCTGAAACAGTTTCAACAAATCTTCCAAATGATATTCCTCAGTTTGGGACTTGGAAATCATATCATCAACATACACTTTAATGTATTTATGCATCAAATCATGGAATAGGGTTGTCGCGGCCCTCTAGAACATTGCACCAGCGTTCTTCAACCCGAAGGGCATCACTCTGTAACAGAGTGTTCACCAGGGTGTGATAAACATTGTTTTTCATGTCCTCAGGAGCCATCTTAATTTGATTTTATTCGAAAAATCTATCCATGAACGAGAACACTTTGGATTTTGCAATAATGTCCACCAATATATCAATGTGTGGCAAAGGAAAATCATTTTTCGGACTAGCCTTGTTCAAATCTCAGTAATCAACACACATGCAGACTTTTCCATCTTTCTTTAGTACTGGCACAATATTGGCAATCCACTGAGGAAAGAATGATGTCACAAGGAAACATGCGTCAATCTACTTTAAAATTTCCTCCTTAATATTTATCTCTAGTTCAGGATGAGTTCTTCTTAACTTCTTCTTGATTAGCAGGCACTCAGGCTTTAACGGTAAATGATGCTCCACAATATCAGTATCTAACCCTGGCATATCTTTATACGACCAAGAAAAGATATCCACATATTATTTCAGCATTTCAATCAAACGAATCTTCACCTAAAGATGTAGCAATGCTCCAATCTTGACTTCTTTCACATCTTCCTTAGAACCCAAGTTAATGACTTCCAACGACTATTTGTACGGCTGAATGGTGTTTTCCTCGCGCTCAAGCAATCAATAAACCTCTTCAAGGATCTCATCAAATTCCTCTTCTTAGACTACATATACAAGATGTTCAAATTTGGAAGAGGGCGCAGGATCATTGTTTTCAACGATTTGATGAATTAATCTGCACATATGTTTATGATCGATTTTAGAAACTGACACATGTGACAAGTGATTATGCAAATTCAATTCAGTTATTATTTTTTGTGAAAGGTTTTTTCTAATTACCATTTTTTCAAGAAAAAAATAAGAAAATAAAAGACACAATTTGGAATGAAAAACAAACTTTTACTAATGATCTTAAATTTCAAAACAAATAGCTTTTTCCCATACAACATCCCTTTCACCTTGGGCAGAGTGAAAGGATCATTATTTGAAAATTTTAAACAAGCAAAAGTGAATTACTTAGACACATGAATGCAAGTGGGGATGTCAATAGCAGCCCAATTACAAAATCTGGTTCCATGTGTTCGCGTTAAAAGTGACGAACGAGGGAATCGAATCGGAATTCGAATCTCTGGCTCAAAATGATTTACTCTTTTGATTTGTTTTTAAAGATGCCACGAGCATCAAGCTTTATTGTTTCCAAAACAAGATAAATGAGATGAAAAAGGGGAAAGCTGCAATACCCTCAATAAATATGATATGCAGTACGACTAGCGTGAACTAGACGCAACGCATTGGGGAGATTCTGGGCAAGGGGGTTTGTTATATAGAGGGAATAAATGTGGCACCCTAAATATATATAGTTATCTATAGCTTTATATATGAATAGTTTGATATGTTTGTGTGTTTTAATTTGCTATTCTATCTTTGGGAAAGTTTCTCCCTTGGATTTTAAGAAGGGTAGATTATGTGGGATCCTAGGTTTTGTTATTATTGTGCTCGCAGAGATCATTGGGATCTTCTGCATACATATCCCTTAATGGAAATCAGAGCATTTGTAGCTCGGATCTAAAGGGAGCTATGGTTTTGTTTGGTTTGAGGGAGAAAGAAGTATGCTCGCCAAGGATGAGACCTTGTGCCTACGTATTCTCAAAGGGAGGTTGAGAAAGTCACAGCAATCGTAGTTCCCACTTATGCTAGTGGAAGCAACAGGATGTTATTAAGAGACAAAGACAAATGTCATCTTAATGAAAAATGTATCTAATCTATTTCATCACATACATTTTGAAGGGTTTGATTGATTGAATCTTTCATCGTAAGTATTAGGTGTTTTGCTTGAGTGTACAAGCGTTACCACTTACGAGTTAAGAAAGATGTTTGAAATATGATTGAATCTTTAATTGTAAGCATTGGGTGTTTTGCTTGAGTGTACAAGCGTTACCACTTACAGATTAAAAGATGTTTTTGTTTGAAAAAAAGTGATTGAAAAGTTGATTGTATGTGATGTGATAGTTGAGATACTTCTTCCATAGAGATGATAAATGTCTAAATCTCGAGGAGAAATTTATTGGATTAGGGGGATGCTTTTAAGAAGCCCGTGGGTCCTTGTATTATAAGCCCAAGAGGAGGCATTCCGAGGGTCATCGAGTGTCCTTGTGTAACACCCCAATATTACCCAATGTTTATATATACGAAAATCAGAGTAAATTAAAATTTCATAAATTCAATACTGAGGCATCACACCTTCAAAACCAAGTTACTTTAAACAGTTTGTTTTAAAGTATAAATATCGGATACATAGCATCATCAGAAATCATAAATTGACTCATAAAAATCAAAACAATTTCTTTATCAAACTTCCTCATCAAAATCATGTTTTCATAAATTATGGTTCTTAATTCACAAAAGGAATAATAATAAAAGAACAACAACAAGACGATATAAATATTCCCCCCGAGTGCTACGTATCAGAGCGACACCGACTCGACTAACAACAGCTATAAACTCCGTCTTCATAACCGCGTTACGATATAAAGGTAACGAAACAAGTAAAGGGTGAGATACTCCAAAACATATAATTAAAGGCATGATAAAGTATATATATATATATATATATATATATATATATATATATATATATATATATATATATATATATATATATATATATATATATATATAGTTTCGAATTATAAAGGGCATAGATTAATAAGAGTAATTTCAACACATAATCAAAACTCACTTACTTTAACCACCGTACTAATGTGTATAAACTTAAATATCTTTTCCATTTTCTTAATATTTGTTTCATCCTGTAAAATTTCTTAATTGATACTTTATTTTTAAAAGACTGCGTGATTTTTTGGCAACTTACCCAAATAATAATAATAATAATAATAATAATAATAATAATAATAATAATAATAATAATAATAATAATAATAATAATAATAATAATAATAATAATAATAATAATAATAATAATAATAATAATAATAATAATAATAATAATAATAATAATAATAATAATAATAATAATAATAATAATAATAATAATAATAATAATAATAATAATAATAATAATAATAATAATAATAATAATAATAATAATAATAATAATAATAATAATAATATACTCTAAGTTTTGCAAAAAGTGTTTTTAGTCCGTGTTAATATTTAGAAATTAGCTTAATGATAGTAAAATAAAATTGATAAATATGTTTTCACTACTATTTAAAAAGATAAAATTATCATTTAAAATTTTATAGTTTAGTTTTAAAATATTTTATTGTAAAGACTATTCTTAAATATATATTATTAAATTTATACTTATATAAATGTGAGTTTGAATTTTTTTACAATTTATTTAATCAATTTTATTTATTTATTGTCACTAAAAATATTAATTCATGGAAAATTTATTTATTATTTGTTAATCAATTGAAGAATGAATTCAAATTTTATAAATGGTAATTTGGTAAAAGGAGTAATTGACAAATAAGAAATTAAAATAAAAAAGTTATAAATAAATAAATTTTCAAGTAACAAAGATATTTTTATAAGCGGAAAAAATTAATAATTAATAAAAGAAAATTTTGTAAACTATAAATAATTATTAATAATTACTATAACACTATTTGTAAATTATAAATAATTATAAAATATTTATTTTATTTCTAAAATTTTATCTATGTCTCTAACAGGTATACACACTAGTTGAAATTGAATTGGGTAGTAGAAGTTGAAATTTGAAAAAAATGAGTGAACTTGGCACAATGGAGAAATATGATTGGATAGTGTTAATATATTTAGTGAATTAGTATTAAGGGTATTTTGTAGTGAAATTCTTTTTTAGGAAAGAAAAGAATGGAAGTGCCTAAGCATTTTCTATTTTTAGTTAGGCAGTAGATAGAAAATTTCATTCTGACTTAGGTAGGAGATATTTTATTCTACAAGCATTCTTATTTTATAATCTAAAGTATTGCATAGTACATGTATTTTTTTAATCTCTATATACTGACTTGTCTGCTCATATTTCTTTTTATCAAA
The DNA here is from genome assembly GCA_021764765.1 of Vicia sativa. Taxonomy (NCBI): domain Eukaryota; kingdom Viridiplantae; phylum Streptophyta; class Magnoliopsida; order Fabales; family Fabaceae; genus Vicia; species Vicia sativa. The sequence continues at coordinate 45,152,958 of CM038797.1, forward strand.
GATTTTGTTGATTCATAAAAAAATTTGTCAATTTTTTTATCAATTTAATAGAAATGACTCAAAGAATATAGAATGTTTGTAAAATTATGTATGATTGAATTATAAAATCGAGTATATGTAGAATGATGCATGCTTGAATTGTAGAACCTGAACTAAATCACTACGAGAGAGAAGAAGAATTTCATGGTATACACACCGTGCTTCAAATTATAAAATTCGAACAAGTATTTCTAACGATTTAAGGAATTTCTAAAAATATTGGAGATAAAAGATTTCACTTTTAATAAATAAGTAAAATTTTGCTTTATCACCTACACATAAAATTGAACATAAAACAATAATGGCTAGCTATCCGCTCCTTTTCATTTTTGCATTAATTAGAAAAGCTAAAGCAATGAAATTCCAAGTATATGATGATTCTGTTGGTGTTTCTTTCTGCAAATAAGCCACCAAAATAATTTTTCTACCACATAGCTATGATCAACCAAAGTTATAGCCTCATGAGTTCCTATTCCATCAAATGTCCAAACATGTTTATTTCATAACATGTGCATGGTCAACAAATCATAAGTATATGTCATCCAAATTCAAATAATAAATAAAAAAAATAAAATAATAATAATAATAATAATAATAATAATAATAATAATAATAATAATAATAATAATAATAATAATAATAATAATAATAATAATAATAATAATAATAATAATAATAATAATAATAATAAATAAAAAAACAAGTACAGGTAGGCAAAATGGTAACTCTCCCTAAACACAAAACATGTAGCTATAGGCAGTAAATTGGAGTAAATGTTTGGATGAATCAATTTAAAGGGTGTTATAAAATCTCGTCAGAAACAAACAATGATGGCAAAGACCCAACAATAATGGTTTATCTTCCCTTCCCTTAGTAACCATTTTACTTTTACCCTGCAAATTGTGTCACCCCATTTAATAACACATTCAAGTTTTGGCCTTCATAAATGTCTAAGGCAGTGGCATGGTAAAATATTTTACAATAATTACTATTATATTGATCCATATGAATTGAACTCGAACACAATCTTAATTATATTATATGAATGTAAATTCTTGATCTAAAGTTTGATATTTGACAATATCATTTCTCAATACTTTTTAATAGTATAGTAGTAATATATTTTAGGTCGGCCACAAACCCTATAGTATAAATTCAATTATCGTCTACCATATATAAACTATCATGTGAGCGGTTTAAAGTATAATTACGAATATAATTTATTATATTTTTTTATTTATTAATTTAAATGTTTAAGTATTAATTTTAGAGATTCACTTCACTCTGAACTCCGCATTCAAAGTTTAGTTTCACATGAGAACATAATATTTATAAATCAATAATTTAATAACTTAAAAAGAAAATAGTTGCATGGGCAGAGAAAATAACCTGCACTCATGAATAGCCATGATGATATTACAATGTCTATAATTACAATTATGCAGAGTGGTAATGACCCATCTTTATTTTTACCAAAAGGAAATTAAAAGAGAAAAAAGAGCAGGAGATGATTGCATCACCTAGTGAGAAACAAAGTAGAAACTCATTTTTGTGGAGCATCAAGGACCAGTACACGTGAAAGCCTTTGAAATTTTATCCCATGGTTGAATCTCCTCATCATGGGTGAGCGTGTGATATTATTATCAAGTTAAAGATTCTATGGTGGTGGCGACCCACATTATCTATTTCTAATTTTAAGGGATTATCAATATCTTAACATGTCAATCAAAATAATCTTCAAGTTTAATTGTTAGACAATATGATACTAGTATCACATTTATTTAAGATAAAACAAAATTATATATTTGTGACAAATAATTTATAGTATTGCCATTAAGACTGATGTATCAAAAAAATAACACATTTTTCACATTATGTCAAAGGACCACTCATTTAGGTACAAGTGAGAAACCAGTTTGTCAAGGACAGATTTTTCATCTTTCCCCTTTTCTTTTATAAAAGAATGAAATTTGATTAATTAAAAAATATATTATTTTAAGCTATTTTAATTAATTTTTTAATTAATTAAACCATGTTTTCTTAAATGTACTAGCTAAAAGTATAATGAGATACAACTTCTAATTGTGTAACGTTATCTAAATAATTTAGAGTTATTGTTAGGAGTGTTCAAAAAATCCATGAACCAAATCGAACCGCTAAACTGAACTGTACTGAAGTTAAAAGAACCAAACCATTATATGTGGTTAGTAAACCGAACCGTTATTTTAATAACGGTTCTAGAACCGAACCAAATTAAAACTAACCAAAATAAACCAAAAGTAAAACTGAACCATTAAAATTGAATACTGAATAATGAATATGGTGCTGCTCTTTCACATCTTCGTGAAACCAATATATTTTCATCTTTGAGAACCGATTGAAAACCAAACCCTAAATTCCCAAATTAAATTGTTGAAGCTCCAAAGATGAAGAACCCTAAATTCCCAAATTGTTAAGGTTTAACTCCAATTCTGCTCCAGTTCAACAATTGTAGATTTCACGAAAGGTTCAACTCCAGTTCAGCTCCAAATCAGCTTTTTCAGCCATCTCCTTTGTACTCTGTTCATTTTCATCCTTCAAAGTTTCATAATCGAAGACCAAGTTTGAAGGTAACAAAAAGGTTTCTTTCTTTTGTGCTTGGATTCTCTTATATTAGGTTATGTGTGTATTTTTTTATCATATTTGTGTTTGGTTACTCTGATTTTGAAGGTGTTTTTATCATAGTTTATTTGTGTGAAGTGTGTGAGCATGGAATTATAATTATACTTGATTGCACTTGTATCCCTTTATTTAGGTGGCAAAATGGGTGTGATTTTTTGAACATATACATTTTACCTGCAATTTAGTGTTGGAAATTTTTACCTGCAATTTAGTGTTGGAAATGTGTTGTCCAAGTCTACTAATCAGCAAGATCACGCATTCAGTGTATGGTGAGGATAAGAATGAAGACTTTGCTTACATTATAGTGTTTTAGCTCATAAACATGTGGCTGATTCATAATGGCATTAATTTACGAATTTCTTTTCCTTTTGTTTTCTCACCTTATTCTACCCTGTAATGGTTACCAAGGAGAGTGTCCACCTTCATTTAGTTGTGGATATCTTGGAAATATCAACTCCCCTTTTACTACAATAGAACAATAGGATTGTGGCTTATTGCCAATTCGTAATTGTCATGATCCACTGGCGGAGAAATTGATCCAATTTCAGAATACAAAGGCTAATGGCTTAGCTCATGAGTCACTCACGTTAGACTATGTAGTGGCCAGTTCTGAATCTGCTGTCAAACTCTAGATATGTCAATATTTTCAAAGAGTATGGCAAAGACATTGGAGAAAAAGATATACTTATACAGAAGATCAAAGAAGACATTCGAAACCTCATTGGCCAGCAGGATGTTATAGTATGTTAATTCCGTCACCAACAGGATTGTGGCTATGGAATTTAGTTTGAACTTGGAAGCATGTTTTGAATTCACTAAGTTAATGATCTGATAGAGTTGTTGCTAGCATATTTTGTTATCTGGTGATTATAGGCATTCAACACATGAAGATTCTAAATTGTTGCCAAGGCTGAAATAATTGAGGAAATATTTTATTCTTCTTGTCTCCCTAACAATACAATTGGATTCTATATTTTTATAGCATATACTATATAGGTATTGTTGTTTGCATTAATATAGTTAGTTTAGGATCTTATTGGAGTAATTCTTGCCCATGGATTACATCTGTTAGTTTACTTGAGAAGTTTCTTGTGGTTTGTAAACTTTATACTATTATGTTATGCTTTCTGACACTGAACCAATGTATTATTTAGTTTGGGAAGTCACTAGTATAATCACCCTATCTAGTGTTATTTTAAGAATTCTCGCGATCTTGAAACACTGTTTATGATTACGCTGTTTATGATTATTTCTCTCAATGGCCCAGAAAATGTTTGATTATGTGACAGTAAGGTAGTGTTTCGGTGTTGTTGATTAGGTGGTGTCAAATGTTGTAGTATGTTTGATTATGTGAGATAAGCTTAGACTAATGAGGTAGGTGCATTATACATGTGAGCTATTTTTAGAATAAGTGATGTGGATCATGTTATCGTAAGTCACGAATATAATAATTGTCTGCCACCTTCTTCTTGCCTTCAGTTAATTAAATCTATCAGTTTATATGTTACTTTATGGTTTTAGCTCTAATTTTGCTATTTTTTTATTAAATAGGTGACAGAGAATGTAGAGCATATAAGTCTTACAACTTCATTTAGCACTCATGATGAAGATATATTGCCACCACATCCCAAAGAAAGAAAGCGTCAATTATGGTCGGATATGTGGAACCACTTCACTGCAGTGGAAGGTGATGAGAAAAAGGCTAAATGTCATTACTGTGGATTCTTAATTAAGTATAATAACGGAACAAGTGGTATGCGGACTCATCTAGGTAGATGCACTGCTTATGATCATGATAAAACTTAAGTCATCCAACCAAACAAAAGAAGAAAAACTAATTCAGAAGGGAAAGTAGTTTGTTCGCCAAGCTATTCTAAATTTGATCAAGAGGAATGTCGAGCGCTACTTGTAAAAACATTTTTGTGTTGTGAGCTTCCATTTCGTTTTGTAGAGAATGAAATGTTTAGAAAGTTATTAATCACTTTGCAGCCTCGGTTTTATATTCCATCGCGGTCTACATTGAGGCGTGATATTTGGGCGCTCTACCTTGAAGAAAAGGAGAAATTGAAAAAATTCTTGTCAAATTGTGGAAGATTTTGTTTGACTACTGACACTTGGACTTCAACTCAAAACTTAAGTTACATGAGTTTGACCGTGCATTTTGTGGATAGTGATTGGAAGATGCATAAGAAAATCATCAACTTTTGTCAAATCACGGGGCACTCGGGTCACATGATTGGAAAATATGTTGATGATTACTTAAGAAGTTGGGGGTTGAGTCAAATCTTGACCATAACGGTTGACAATGCTTCGGCAAATACCACTATGATTAAGTATCTCAGCATAAGGATGGGGTCTTGGAGTAATCTTGTTTTGAATGGGAATATGTTCACATGCTGTTGTTGCGCATATCTTGAACTTAATTGTAAAACTGGATTGAAGGAGGATAAAAGTTGCATAAAAAAAATTCGTCATGCGGTTAAGTATGTCAAATCATCTCCTAGCAGACTAGTGAAATTTATGGAATATGCAGTGCAGGAAAAAGTTACATACAAAGGTGTTGTTATCCTTGATGTTGAAACTAGATGGAATTCAACTTATTCAATGTTGAAGGTTGCCTTACAGTATCAAAAAGCTTTTGACTTGCTCTATGCATGAGATAAGACATTTCGCGAAGAAATGGACAAAACTAATGGGGGAGTTAACAAAGAGGATTGGGCATATGTTGCATCCGTGCTTCCCTTGCTTGAGTTGTTTTACAAATCTACAAATCGTTTGTCTGGATCATTGTATGTCACTAGTGCTTCATATATGGCAGAGGTATTCTCTATTAGAAAAGGGATCAATAAGGATTTAGAGAGTGACAATGAGCACATCAAAATCACGGCGGAGAAGATGAAACATAAATTCAACAAGTATTGGGGAAATGCTGACACAATAAACATATTACTGTTGATTGCTTTTGTTCTTGATCCAAGGGTGAAATTGTCTATTGCGGAGTTTTATATTAATCTTTTATATGCCAACACTGGAAACGCTGATGATTTAAAGAAAAAATTGAAGTCTTCTCTTTCAAAACTTTATGCTCAATATCAAGGTGTTGGTGACTCTCAATCTAGCCAATTAGACACACCACCAAATGAGGATGACGATGATAATATTTTTTGTCACTACACTCAAGAAACTGGGCATAAGTATGATCTTAAGACCGAAATTGAATCGTATTTACAAGAAGGGCGAGTACAATACAATAAAGGAGTTGAGTTTGACATATTGGGATGGTGGAAAGCCAACTTAACTCGATATCCTATTTTGGCAAGCATAGCTCGAGAAGTGTTGGAAATTCCCGCCTCTACTGTAGCTTCAGAGTCGGCTTTCAGCATTGGAGGAAGGGTTGTTAGCGATTATCACACTTGTCTAACACCTAAAATGGTGGAAGCGTTTGTTTGCACGCAAGATTGGTTGAAAGGAAAATCAATCTCCTTATTTTCTGAGGAGGACCTTGATGAGATCCATCAATTAGAGCAAGGTAAATCAATTTTCTAACCTTTTTTTTATTTATAATTTTCCAACTTATTGAAGATATTGTTTTTTCATTTCTTAACAAGGCAAGTTTGTTAGTGTTAGTTCACTAGAAATTGAGGTTAGTTTCTAAGTAGTTAGAACTATAGTCTATAACTTGTTAGTTTGTAAGTGGTACTGATTTGCATCTATGTTATGTTTTTGTGAAAGAAATTTGGACTTTGAATGTATTGTTATGAAATGTATGTTCGAAAGTTGAATTGTTTTGGATGTATTATAGTGCATGATTAAACTGCACATAAACTATATGTTATGTTTGCTATTGAAAGTGTTGCATTGTGAATTTTGATGGTGACGTGTATGTATGCATTGAGTAGGGTCAATATTTTTGCTCTTTGACAGTGACATGCACTAGGTTATATTGTTAGGCCATAAACCACTCATGTTTTTATGTAACAATATGTTTTATTCAGATTGCTAATTTTTTATTTTGTTTTGTAGAGATAACATCTCCGACACCGGTTGTTGATCTTGATGATGATGAAGGCTTTGCAAGTTAAAAAGAAATCTTGATGATGCTGAAGACTTTGCAAGCTAAAAGAGTTTAACACTAGTTTAATTTTATAAGGTTGTTAATATGACATGTTTGGATTGACTTCTTCGAGCTTATCTATTGACATAAGTTGTAATTACTTTTATCAAAACAGCTTATGACATTTTTTATAAGTTTTTTAGCTTATTTTATAAGTTCTTCAAGATGAAAATGGCTTAGCTTATACATATATATCAAAACAGCTTATGACATTTTTTATAAGCTTATCTTATAAGTACTTCAAGATGAAAATGGCTTATACAAGCTTAGTTATAACACATGTAAAAGTCATTTAAATTTGTTTTATTTTTTGCTATAAAAATGACTTATACAAACTTATTCATAAGTGCTTATTTTTATAAACACTTGTACTATAAGCTGTAAATAAGCTATTTATTCAAGTTTGCTATTTTGATTTGAATTAATTTTTTATTGTGAACATAGATAATAAAAAAATTTAAGTTAAAAAATTATGTAGAATAATATATTAAAAATGTTTATAAAAAAAATACTACAATTAAATTTAAATAGTTTTTTATTAAAAAAATTCAAAATCAAATATAATGGTTCGGTTCTTTAACAAATGGTTCAGTTTGGAAAAATTGCCTTGTAATAGTTTGGTACGGTTCAGAATTCCGAACCGTTATACCAAACCAAAGTTTTTGTTTCAGTTTGGTTCTAAAAAAATTGAAACGGTTCGGTATGGTTTGAATAACTTTATTTAATGATTCGATTTGGTTCGGTTTAGTTTTTTTGACAAAACTGTACCATGAACAGCCCTAGTTATTGTTGATATTGATATTAGAGCAAACTCACGCATGATTGTAAGAGGTTATGTATCTTTGAATGTTAAGTGACTCGAATATTCTCTCAAATATGTTTGTATTAATAGAAAGAACTCTATTGGGCTTGGATTATTGAACCTTGTGGTGGTTATTCTTCTCCACTTAGGAGCGTAGAAACTCTTACTATTTTTGAATATCATAGCTTCCCATTTGTGACTAAGCTTGCATGTCGTTAGTTTCTAAGGACACGTCTATCTCCATGTTTCGTCGCTATTAAAAATTATTTTTAGTGATTGATTTAGAGATCACAAAATTTGGATCACTCTAGCAAATGAATTAACGACTAAATTTTATATCCATAACTAAAGTTTTAGATGTCACTAAATCGATCACAATAAAATCAAGGGTTAATAGCCTTTTATCCCCTACCATATGAGCGTGTTTTGATTTTTCCCCCCTTAAAAAAAAATCTTAGTAGCCAGACCTTAACAAATAAAGATTCCAGCTTCAAAGACCCTGATGCATTTTTTTAGAAAAGATTCTATTATTTTGCCTATGTGGCAATCCACATGGCTTTTCTTTTTATTTTTCAATTATTTTTTAAATCCAAGTGACATTTTTATAAATTCTCATTTATTTAATTTTTTTAAACATTATTTTTTTTTACTTTTCTATAATAATTTTTTTACGTTTTATTAAATTATTTATTCTAATTACATAATTTTTTATGTTTTTTAATTTTTTTTTAAAATTTTTTACGCTGAATTATTTTTATTTTTTTAATGAATTTTTGTAATTATTTTATTTTATGAAATTATTTTTATTTAATTAATATTTCTTAGAATTATTTATATAATAATAATAGAAAATTATTTATTATTTGAGACTATTTACTAAAATCTCAATCAGTTTAATTCAATTTTAAATTTAATCGTTAATAATTTTAAATTTGAAGAAATACTTTAAAGATAGAGTTTTATTTTAGAACTGTATTCCACTTTTACGGTATCAGTATTTTATTTCAGATTTAATTTTCTTATATTTAGAAATAAATAATTTTATTATTGTTTTAAAGAGTTAAGACCTGAATTGAATTCTATATATACAGATGTTTTGATGACGTTTATATCATTAACTTTTTCAAATTAAATTTATTAAATAATTAAATTTAAATTCATACCCCAAAAAAAATTAGGGAGAAGACTTTGTTTTAAAAGCAATCCGACAATAAGAAATAATATGTTTTAATTCTTTTTAAAGTTAAATTGAAAACAACTCACTATGAATATAATTTCTACTGTAATAGTTATGAGTATAAAAATTTAATTAATTAATTATTATTTGGATCAATTTTATATCACTTATATGAAAAAGTATATTAATATTGTAACTGACATAACTAAATTTTTATTACGAGTAAAATAATAGAGAAATTACGAAAAAAAATTAGTTAAGGTATCAGTATTATGAATAAAATAATAGAGAAATAACGGAAAAAAAATTTATTTACGGTATCAGTATTATTTTATTTATTTATTTATTATTATTATTATTATATAAATAATTCTAAGAAATATTAATTAAATAAAAATAATTTCATAAAATAAAATAATTACAAAAATTTATTAAAAAAATAAAAATAATTCAACGTAAAAAATTTAAAAAAATTTAAAAAAATTAAGTAATAAATAATAAAAATAATTTAATAAAACGTTAAAAAGATTATTATAAAAAACTAAAAAAAAAAGTTTAAAAAAATTAAATAAATGATAATTAATAAAAATGTCACTTAGATTTAAAAATAATTGAAAAATAAAAAGAAAAGCCATGTAGATTGCCATAGGCAAAATAATAGAATCTTTTCTAAAAAAATGCAACAGGGTTTTTGGAGTTGGAATCTTTATTTGTTAAGGTCTGGATACTAAATTTTTTTTTAAAGGGAGCAAAATCAAAACATGCTCATATGACAAGGGGATAGAAGACGATTAACCCTAAAATCAACTACTAATTTAGTGACTGAAATTTTATGACCGAAAATTCAATCTCTAAAAACTATTTTTTTTATAGGAAATAATAATCTATGAAAAACACCATAGACCGAATTTTATGTCCCTAAATTTTTTTATTTTTTTCTACTTTTCATTCCTATTACTCTTAATTGATCTTATTTTTATAAAATTTTGTTCTCTCATTATTTTTAATTTCAATATATTTTATTGTTATTATACAAATAAAAATATTTATAAACAAAATAATGTAATTTTATTTTTATTTGTACCTAAAAATGAGTTTATTTCATTATGGAATTTTTATATGGTATAATAAAATTGCATGATAAATTAAAATTGTATATTCATTACATCAATTAAATTAAATAATAATACTAGTGACTTTTTAAATATTATTAAAAAATTGATGAAATTTTTATTTCTATAGTACTATGTATATATGTTTAGAAACAATTTCGAACAAAAGATTCCATGTGGTGGATGCAATAAGCAAAGGGTGTGAGTTTGTTACTTTCTATTGGAAATTATAATTTTGTTTCAGAAAAACGTTACAAAATAATAATTAAAAATGCTCAGATTTAATAGCTAATTCGGTTACAAAATTAGTCACTAATTTTTTATAACTGAATTCGTTACAACAGGTTAGCGACTAGTATTTTTCAACCGAAAAATAATAATCGCTAGTCACTAAAAGCGAATTTTCAAGTTGTGCGTAAGTGGGTGATGGGTGGTTTAACTTACACCCAACAGAGGACGAGTGGCTCTTATAATGGGCGAGTGTTACACACAATAGGCGTGTGTTGTGATAGACGTGTGACCAAAGCCCAATCTTGGGCAACATATGATGCCAACTATGTATTATCCCTTAACGGTCTTGTCTTACACCCGAAGAGTCTAATGAAAGAGCTCATTCATCAAAGAAGTTCCTTGATACCCTCTCCGAATCAAAATCGTCAGATAGAGATATAATTTTTTGGCCCATGCAATCGTAACCAAGGGGATGGAGATGAGAATCATGTGATGCCCTCATTCCTGCAATAGAAGAAGTGGTGCTTTTAGAGTCATTCACTAGATTAAGAGTACTATCACACATCATGGCTAGAAAATAGGAAATGTTAAAAGTAAGACCAAGGGTACCTGATTATAGGAGATTGATGAAGCAAAGTAAATGAGGAAATGCATAGACATTGGAGAAAAGCTACAATCACTTGTGAATATTTTAGATAAGGAATAAGAGAATGTGTTTGGCAATAAGAGAAACTATTAATAAACTTGAATGCTAAGAAGTGTGAGAAGTTTTTCATCAATCAACTCCCCTAGTGTGAAATGAACGGTTGAATTTCTCCTTGGAAATAAACGTAAACTCTAGTGCACTATAATTTGTACCATGTCCTAACTTCAAGCGTTCCTAACTTCAACTAACTTCAAGCGTTTCTTTTGTAGCTCGCATCAGACAACATCCTTGAAGACCGGCCAAAATCATTAAGGGTTTCATTGACTCTCTTGGTGTCGGCATAGCCTTAGGGGAAACTATGTTGGGATGGACAAAGGCCTAAAGTAGTTAAGGCCCACTTCAAATTTAATTCACTCCAAATGACCTAAGGTATAAAGTCTTTTCACATGGAAAGTAAGGTACATTATTTGATCTTCATTTTTTATTATACTCGTCTTGAATCTTGAACTGACTTGGATGTTGGAGTGCTAACCTAGTAGGTCCACCCCCACGCCACTGTATCAGTATCAACACCACCAGTTTGAGATTCCTTTTCAACTAATTACATCAAATTTTGATTTTAAACGAAATACACACACACACACACGCACATGCGCACTTCTTATTATCATCATCATTCCATTAGTTTTCTAGCTTACGCATAGTAACGCCCTCAACCTCATATGTCACTAGTGTTGAACCATTTATAATAGCTTGCCACACACCTTTGTCATATGAGTTGACATGAATTTTCATACAAGTATTCCAATAACTATAGTTTGAACACCTTTGAGGCTCTTTTATAATTCCCTTTAGGTTCGTACATAATTTTCTAATGAGTGTCGAAGTTGAAATGAGTCGGGATCTTGATGCCACTTGTTAGACGACGACACCTTATCTAGAGAGGGGGTGAATAGATTACTAAGCCAAAATTTAATATAAAAATCTATTTTGAAAACTTTGATTAGAAACGAGTTCACGCAGAAGGTATTTCCGAATGTGTCATCTATCGGTCCTTAGTTTTTGGAACTCTGATATGCAAATATAAAATTGCACATGTAATGAATACAATAATCTGAATTAATTGGACTTTAATCAAGTAACACTTCATCAATCGTTTGTAGCAAGTTACTAGTAATGTTATTTTCAATGGCAATTATCAAAAGAACTTAACAAAGCAATTTGTCGAACAATGAGTGTGCAATTAAATTTTTAGAATTTTCCTTTTATTTGTGTTGATACAAAAGCACTTTTAATCACAAGTTATTATAAGCAATATCAAAACTTCATTCAAAACAAAAAATTATTCGGAAAAATTCCTACGATTCAATCGATTACGCAATGCTATTAGACAAATTGATTGATGAAAATAAAGAAAGTAAAACAATATGAAAAACAGACATGAGGATTTGTCTTCACAGATCCCCACTTTTTGTCCTCGTGTGTGTGTACGTCTGCGCCTAATTCCAAAGGAATTAGGATAATACTTACTAAGCAAAAATTTGATACAAGAGAAGTGTTCAAGAGCAACTCCACAAACCCTAATGCTTATGGTTGATTCAACCCATTCTCTTCATTTGTTATTGAGAAAGAGCAAAACACAATAGTTGCAAATTGACTATCTGGATCATGCTACTCCCTTGTGTACGCGCACCGTTAATTTCACCTATTGCAACACAATAATTCAATTTTGATTTGTAGTTTTATCGCTACTTTCTTTGCGTTCTTCATCTCTAAAGTATCCTTTGCGTTCTTTATCTCCAAAGGGCTTCACTTGGCTGAAATCCTCTTTTGAATGTCTTGCACGAAAACCCCCAAATTAATCAATGATCTTGGAGAACAAACTCGCGGTTTTTCCGGATGAAGACCCCTACAAATATCAACCCAATATTCTCTACTATAAAAAAATTAATCGGACGTTATCAATCCTCGTATAGATGGAACCCCAACAATTAACTGTTATAATAGTTGTTAGTGTGTAGGCATAAATTGGAGGTTAATGTTGAAAAGAAATTGCATAATATTTTTATGGTATCACCAAGTTGGAATGATGCATGAATGATGTATTTATAGTTTTGGAAGTTTGGAGAAAAATGAGTTTTTCAGAATTAAAAAGATTTGAAAACTTGGCCAAAACAATCAGTATACGTCAAACTATAAATCATATGTATCGACACATACATTAAATTTATGTTGTATATATCGACCTGAAAGAGTATATGTGCCGACCGAAGCAAGTCAGAGGCTACATGCTTTAAACCAATAGTAAATGTGTCGACCTAAAATTCGCATGTGTCGACACATAAAATAATAATTTCTTCAATTTCAAAAAAGATTTAGTACAAGTCGACCTATGTAAAGCGTTTGTCAACCTGATCCTTTCAGAGGCTATAGCTTTAAAAATGATTTACATGTGTCGACTTGAAAATGTATGTGTTGACACGTGCAACGAAAAATTATGCAGAAACTTGTTTTTCATGACTTGGATAAATTTCCAAATGGTTTTTAATGGTTCCTAAGACCTTTAATGCAAAATACTTCCACAAGACATGGAGATACCACCCAATATATCAAAATGCTAGATTTTTCTCAGTTTTGACATCATGCCAAACATATGATAAAGAAGTTTTACTCACAAACCTAAAAATATTTGTCCTCCATCGGATACTCCACAATAAAAATGGGTGGACTGGTAAGTCAAAAGGGGGGAAAGAGTCCAAAGTGGAATTTAATTGTTCAAGAGACTGAAGCCTAGGGAAAAATCTTAGAATGTAAGGGATATCAGGTTTCCCCTTACTATGAGGGGAAAAAACTAATGACTTGAATGCATTGGAGGCGTTACAAGAGGAATAAGAAGGATGCAAGAGAAGCCTCAACTTCATAGTTGAGGCCTGTTGTCGAGACTACTAAGAACATCTAATCTTTGGAAGCTATAAAATCCATCGAAGATCCAGCTCAAAAAAGGTATTATCCAAGGGTGCTAGTTGAAAAAGGTAAGGTCATAGGAAATCAAAGTGTGGCTACGAGAGTAGCTCCTTTAGGATAGAAAGAAGAATTGGCCACACAAAACATAAAGTACACTCCGATGCCTGAAGATGGAGAGGAAGAAGAGGAACTTGAGTATGATCCTCTGCTTGAAGATTGAATGGTTGACGATAACTATGGTGAATACTTCATCATTAACTGTGGTATTATGTCGGTATTGTCTGCGGAGTACAATAAAGTGACAAAGGTATCTAAAAATGAAGAAGATTATGTGTCATACGAAGCTACTGATGAAAATTCATTATGTTACTGTTTACCTTGGGTTTTGGTAAACAACACTGGTATCTTGCCAAAATGTTTACTTGCAAGATTGACCAGGGAATCTCAGTACAATGTTAGTTTTCACGTGTTACCTTTCTCCATCATCTCCCACTTTTGGCTCGAACCTGAACCTTTTTTAATCACCTTCAAATTCTGGTTTTCCCCCTTGGGTAAAATGGATGAACCCAACTATTGTTAGGAACATCATCTGGCAGCACAAAGGTTTTCTGATATGGGAACTTTGGTTTCCCTTGAGGCACCTAGACCTTATATGACCCCTTAGCATGGTCGAAGACCACTTTTAGACTTTTCCCTGTAGGATTTTTCCTCCTTAAGACTTCAATCTTCTTTGCAACATCTTCACTATAAACCACGTTAGAGTTTGGACATAGCATGGACCTTGAGTTAATCAGCTTGCATCGATTCAAGAAATCTACTATTTCTACTTCATGTTTAGGGAACACCACCTTCATCATCTCAACAACTGTCTCATTAGATAACATTTCATCTTTAGCATCAGCTTCACAATCCATTTTGTCTTTGTTATCCTGGTCAACTTTAGGTCCTTTCCCATGGTCGACCACCATCACTTCTGGTGGCTCAAATACCTTACCACCTTCGAGATCTTTAATAATCTCGTTTGTTGCAACTGCCACTGATTCAGCAACTACAACTTGTTCATTTTGGAGACCATTAGTAGGCTCTATTGTCAATGCAACCATCATGTCAACAATATGTGTTCATTTGTTTTCAAAACCATCAGCAGTTTCCACCATCAATAAAGTTGGCATCAACAACATGCAAAGGGTCTGAATCGACCTTCATGGAATTTATTAGATTCTTACCAAACTCCAGTCTACCATCCTTCAATACCTTTTGAATCAAATCCGTGAAAAGAACACATTCAGAAGTGTTATGACCCAAAAAATTATGATATTTGCAAAAACTATTATTCTGTTTTTGATCTAATGGTATATTTTTAATGCCCTGAGGCACTATAATCTGGTCATCTGAAAATAAAACATCAAATATTTCATCATATTTTGATACATCAAAAGTGTATGTCTTAGTAACAAATTTATCATTTTTTGGTTCTTCAACCGCTTTTCCTCTAAATGGTCTTATAGATTCACACGCATATAGAGGATCGACTTTTACTCCATCCACATTAACTTCCCCTTCTTCCATGTATTCATCTTTTGATTCTACAAGATATTACTCAATATCAACATTGGCTACTTTGCTCTTTTATGATCTTTTGAAACCCTAGCTTTTACTATTTTTAACTGTTCGATATATCGAACCTTATCAGCAAATTGAGGCATATCTGTAATAGATTGGGGATCAAATTTATTCCTAATTGAATAATCTAAACCTTCAGCGGTCATTTCGACCAACTCGTGTTCAGGGGCTCTAGTAAAACATCTAGACTATACCCTAAACCTATTCAAGTAAGCCTCAACCGACTTAGACGACCTCCTCTTAATTGAGGATAATTCTTTTAGACTTATCTTAGGTTGACCAACATAAAGTTGCTCATGAAAAATGCATTCTAATTGTTCCCAAGTGCGTATAGAATTTGGAGCCAATGTTGTAAACCAAGTAAAAACATTCTTAGTCAATGAATTAGAGAAATATCTGAACTTTAGACCCTCATCATTGGCTATATCACCAGCTTCTGTTTCATATCTAGCAATATGTTCGATAGTCGACTCATTCGCATCACCAATAGACTTAATGAACTTAGGTACTTTACATCCCCTAGGCAATTCTACTTGTCGAATATAATCAGGCAAATGAGACGAATAATTAGGCCTTCTAAGGCCAATATTTACCCCTAGAACGTGTCAACACTTCTTCTACTACATTCAAAATGTTGTTACACCCAAGGTTGGCATTCCTCAACATTTGATCAACATTTTGATTTCTCCTAAATAAAATTGGCCTGGGTTCATATTGTTCAACAAACTCTTCCTCCTCATAAGTTATGTTTCTACCCTTGGAGGTCTAAAAAGAGGCCCATTGTGACCTTCCTCTGGTTCCTCAATAACCCTTAGTGGTCTATTACACACTTGATTAGGTTCTATCGACCCAATAATTTTTTCTAATCAATAAACTACAGGGTTAAAGACAAATACCATAATAGAAGTAGTGTTTAACAACAATGTCGACTGAGGGATGTAACCAACACAACTTGGTCGACCACTTGGGACATATTGCCTTATTGTCCAATAGTTACTATATTTTCAGTAGATGGGTTTGACTTTAAACCAACCATCATAGAGTAAGGCATACCACATTGATAAGGATTAAATGTTGACCCTGGACCCCCTACAAAGGGTGATCAATTTGTACCAAATGATGGTACCCCTTGTCTAGGTTCAACTGTTGTGACTGCAGTCATTGAACCTTGGGCAGCAGTTGATCTCATAGGAGATGAAACTATCACACTTTGAGTTGTGGCATTCATTGGTATAGTGCCTATATTTTATGTAGAAACTTGTGTATGTGCATGTGCTGAAGTGTTTGTGTCAGAACGTGTCATTTTGGACTTCGACAAATGTTTACCACTCCTTAAATTCATACACCACAAATAAACTATGTAGTTTTGTAAAACTTAACACAAAAATGAAATCAATTAACACTGTCCCACCAGGAGTGCCAATTTGTTTACCTTGGGTTTTCTAAACAAAGTTGGTCTCTTTCCAAAAGGTTTACTTGCGAGATCAACCAGGGAATCTCAGTACAATGTTTTGAAAAATGAGTGTGTTTGACCTCACATCCAACGTGTTTGTGTGATTTCAAAAGTAAAGAAAGTAAACTTGTAAAATGGAAATGGAAGCGTTTAAAAAGGTAAAGATAAATGACCTAACATTTAAAATAGTTGGAAAAAGTAAACAAGTTGATTCAAATGTACCTTGCCCTAGCCTGACTCATTTCGCTCGATCACTTGGTTACTCTGAGTGATTAGCGTTAAAAATGTAAAAGTTTGAACCCTCTACATAGTGCACTATGTGCTTTATTTATACTACATTTAATAACTGCTTCTTGGCGGGCTTTGATCCTTTGCACGCCACATGTTTCCTGTAACTTCCCTCCACGGACCCACGTTCTCCACTCTTTGCTCTCTTTTCCTCCAAGAATCCTTTATTTGAATAAACTAGGCCACTCTTCACGCCTTGGGCCTTTAATTATTCTAAGCCAATTTGACCTTCTGTTCGACTCAACAAGTGATAACCCGTACCTTGTTCGACTAATGCGACTTGATCGATCTAAATATGGAAATAAATGCATTAAATCCAAGAACCTTTTTTTATTCTCATCTTCTATTGGTTAGATTTTAACTTCGTTGAAAATCATGACCAATAGTTACTATGTTATGAATATGATAGATATTGGACTTCTTGTTTTTTCATAATTCATAGTGAGTCTTATCCAAAATAGGTCTTACAGAGACTCTGTTTAGAATGTAACATGTTGTGTTTACAACTTGTGTCCATAAGTGCTTTGTCAATGCAATTGGATACAAAAGGAAGTGAACATAAAATGTGACTCATCCTTTTGACAAAGAGAGTTTAGTCAAATCCATATGCTATGGTTATTCACTAATGATTAATTTGTATTCCTTTCTATTAATAGACACAATTTTCACTTAATCCAAAAAAATCAACGTGCAAAAGTTCCAATGGTCTGGAGGTAGAAACAACATTCTTTTCTTTTAAAATAAGTTTTTGAAAACTTGCCCTTCTGACATGCTTCACAAGGAGCTTCTAAACAGAACCTCATATTAGAAGGGCTTCTGACTAAATTAAGCTTGTTTAGCTGAGATACTTTTCTCACACTAACATAGACCAATAATCAATTCTAGGTCTAATGTTCTTTATTAGAAAATATAAGACATTTTAAGAATAGTTATTTAAGTTCAGAAAGTTTGATCTTAGAGATGTTATTTTTCCTTTTTTTTTACCATTGGATGGAATAGACTCGTTCTTCTAAGTAATAGCAAACCAAAATTCTTTAATAAGGATAACATCACGACAATTGTCACTTAATTGATTTAAGAACAACACATTATATATTACTCTAACAACTTATTAAAACATTAGATAGAGAGAAGAAAATTGTTATCAACTATTTTAGAGTTTATGATCTTTTCCTTATGATCACCTCTGAATGCCACAATGCCTCCAGGCTTAAGATTCAGGCTTTGGAACATATGTCTTCTTTCCCACCATGTGTTGCAAGCAGCCAGAGTCCAAGTACCTTAACATATGTTTTAGCTGCACTGCTAAGAATATTTGTAACATAGATCATTTGATTCTTTGGTACCCATAACTTCTTGGGTCCTCTCTTGTTAGTTCCCCCTAGAGTTTTTAACAACTTTGGGTTTAACAACAGAATAATCATATTTACAGGAATTAAAACGAGAAGGTTTTTCCAAAGGTTTTTCCTTGGGTTCTAAAATAGATTTCTCTTTTTCGTTTCACTTATCTTTAGGTATAGACTCTGCATAGACAAAATGGGAATGAAGAGTAATTGGTTTATCTTCCTTATTAGAATTAGATTCGTTATAGGAGTTATAACCAATACCATTGTTTCCATTTCTACTCACACCATAGATCATAGAATTCGTCATGCTTCTTCTTATGCTTCTGGCTAGGAACTTATGGAAAGATTTGTCATATTTCATAATGAAAACTTAAGTATTTTCAGAAGCTTCTGGAAGAGCTCTCATGCCTTTGAGGGAAGAGTTCTCATCTTTAAGAAAACAATTCTTTGTTTAAAATGGAGAGATCTTTCTTAAGCTTTTTATTTTTAGAAGATATGGATTCATTGGACTTTTTTAAGTTCCTTGAATTCAATCTTGAGTAAATCACATTTTCCATAATTTTAAGTAAAGAAAAAGTTAATTCAGAATGAGTAAGGTCAAAATATACCTCTTTGGAGAATACCTCTTATGTGTCTGATTCAGATTCTGCTTCATCTTCTAGTGGGATCTTTTCTACGGACATTCTAACTTGATCCATTAGTGCCACATTTGCACGTTCTTCTTCTGTGTCATCTTCTAAAGAGTCAGAATCATCCCAAGTTTCCATCAACCATTTCTTCTTGCTCTTGAGAGATATATTCTTTGGCTTGTCCTTGTAAAGTTTAGGACAATCATTCTTGTAGGGTCCTGGCTAATTGCACTCATAACAAGTGACTTATTTGCTACTAGAGTTCCTTTTATCAAAAGTAGACTCGAAGTGACCATTCATCCTTCTAGAACTTCTAAAACTTCTGCATTTATTTCACTCCTATAGACAGTTAACACTTTTGGAAAACATATACAACTCATCTTCATCTTCATTAGAATCTTCTTTTGAATCCTAGATCTCTTAAGCTTGAAGAGCTTTGGACTTCTCAGATCTTATGACATACTTGATTGCAATAGTTATCCCTCTCATTTGAGGTTCATCCTGATCTAGCTCAATTTCATGACAACTTAGAGAACTCACTAGTTCTTCTAGATAAGTGCTACTCAAATCTTTTGCATGCTTGAGTGTATTAACCAGACCTCCATTTGGATGGAAAGCTTCAGCTATTTTTCTTCACATGATATGACGTAGACTAACATTTATTTAGAACTCTCACTCATGTAACTAACATTTGAAACCTTGAGAATGTTGTCTCAATTGCTTCATCATCCTTCATTTTGAAGGCTTCATACTTTTCAATCAGTGACAAGGCTTTGGCCTCTTTGACTTGATCATTCCCTTCATGAGTCTTATGAGAGAGTCAAATATAGACTAATCATACTCAGTATAAGAAATAACATTTATGAAGATGTTTCTTGCTTTACGATGATTCTTACAATCCTTTTTCTGTTGATCAGTTATAGTTTACCTTTCAAGCTACTATTCATTTACGTCTGTAAGATGTTCGTGGCCACCAACTACCATATCCCAAAGATCAATATCATGACCTAGAATGAAACTTTCTTGTGTGTCTTTATAGTATTCAAAATTTTCACCATAAGAAATGGGATGTTTCACATTGTAGTTATCTTTATCAGAAACTAGAGAAGGTGGTGGTGGAGTAGGATCAACCATAGTGTTTCTAAAACTCGTCTGGATCTTTATCTGACACGGTTAAGTATTTGATAGAAATAAATACCACAACTGAAGCTCTGATGCTAATTGAAGGAGCGAGAAACACAAGAAAAGGGGGTTTTAATTGGTTTGTACCAAATATAATATTTTCAAAACCCAAACATAAATCTTAACAAGTGAATAAATATAAATGAATACAAATATTTTTATCCTGGCTCACTGTTAACTAAATTACTTCACTACACCCCACAAGGTGATTTACCTTATACATAAGGACTTAATCCAATATAATCAACCAAATTATAGACAACCATAATAAGTTTGATCAAAATTATTGGCACCCCAATAAGTCTGTCGATCCTTATTGCAAATCCACTATGACCACAACCAAAGTCTTCTTGAGAATCCAACTCACAGAGTCTCTCAAGGAATCTATCAACAATATTTTATTAGAAATATGTGTCTACAAAGATGCTTCTGTATAAGAATATTACAAAATATTTAAGTACATCAACACAAAATCGTTTATAGAAAGATATGAACAAAAGCTCCTTGCTTATTTACAAAACTATTCAAAGAATTTCTGTACCGAATTTATATTACGATTTGGTGTAGTTTTGTAGAGTTGATTCATTGATTTCAAATTCTCCCAAGTCTTATTTTAATAGATGAAAAATATATCTATTGGAGGGTAGAATAGGAAACAAAAATATAATTGTTTTGTTCCCAACGGTCATGGTGAGACTAGTAGACAATAGTACAAAAAGTTCTGTGTAAGAATAAGTAGTGTTTTTAAATCTGGCCTTGTGATTTTGATGATAAATTTACATGTTATCTTAGAGAAAAATTGTATACACTAATGGTTTCATTCTAGTGAGTAGTTTCTGCTAGAATGTTATGAATCTGATGGCAAGGCGTGTGACGTCATCAGATCATGAACATACACTCTAGAAGAAAACATGTGGTTACATGTTTTGTTAAAGTCAAGGTTTTGAATATATCTTTTGCAACGTGTCTAAGGAGCGTTAGTACAAGAGGTTATGATTGTGAGTTTGTGGTTTATCTTTGGAGTCCTTATAAAACTCTACTTTGAGTGTTATAAGTTCTGAAGACTGTGAAGGCGAGGATCTGCTTAACAAGTTCTGATAATCTAAAGAAAATCAAGCTCTTACAACCAAGTGTTGAAGACTCTGAAGACAAGTTCCATGTGACAAGTTCTGAAGACTCCAAGACTTTTGTTCTAAGTCTTAAGAAATATTTTCTACATCAAGCTTCAACGTTCAAATATTCATATATTTGAAGCCTCTGAAGATATGAAGAAAGTTCAAGGATTAAGTCCTTGTTGAAGGTGAAATCATCCATAGAGGATGGACTGAAGAAGCTTAGTTAACAACGAACCATAATAAAAATATTTGTGTTATTTACTTTTATGTTTTGTGTTTATTTGGTTAAGTCACCATTGAAAAAGAATCCTTTTTGCCAAAACCCCATTCGAACCCCCCATTCTTGTGTTTCTCACACCTTCAGCATGTCCTTACGCCACTCTAGAGAGTAGAGGTCATTGTGTACTTTTTTTACTTTTATACTTGCCATCAATTGCAATCCCTTAGTCTTGATATTTGTCTTCCATATCTTCTGAGGCTTCTGATTTATTTTTTAATGAAGCTTTTTCTAGAAGGATATGAACTATGTGTCTTCAGAACCTAAGTCTTTGAGCCTTTCATTGCTTGTTTAGAGAACCCTTGCCTTTAGAGTCTTCACCACTTGATCTTCAGAAGAATGTTTTCATATCTTTAGAAGTCGTTCAACAGAACCTTGTGTTAAGCATCTTCAGAACTTGGAAGAACATAAGTAAAACTTTAGAACGCTCCAAAAGCTTCCTTACATAAGTCATGATTAGAAGCTATTTTACTAATCTTTCTTAGAATCGTTGCATAAGAAGCATTCATTAACCTTAACTTAACTTATAACACACCAAAGGTATTATTCCAGATTTTTGAGTTCAAAACCTAATGATGTCACACTCCTTCTTACCATAGTTAGAACCTGTTTAGCAAAAACTACACACTAGACACAAACCATTAGAGTACACAATTATTCTCTAAGATAACATGTAAAGTTCTCATCAAAACATAAGACCATATCTATAACCAATCTTCTTAAAATCTCCCCGTTTTTGATGATGATAAAACCATATATTTAAATAGAACAATTCATTAAGGGAAATCACCATGAAACGAAAATTCAAAAAAGCTAACCAACTCCGCCTAAATCTGTTGATACTCAAAATCTCATTTATGCTTGTTCAGGGTCTCCCCGTGATCCCAATACTCACAAACTGAATTTTGCAGTTCAAAAGGTAACGTAGAAGAAATATTTCTCCAATGACACTATGAAGTAATACTAACAAACTGAAATACTTTCTCTTTATCTCAGAACTTGGCTTACAATCAGAACACTATAAAGTAACAAAACTTGTTTAGTCACTGTCTTGATGACTCTCATCAAACATCAAAACTAATTCATTGGTTCTTCAAGAAACTACAAATCGTGCTACCAGAAGGTTCAAAGCATCATGTCACAAGAAACTTCTTCATAAATTACAGTTGAATAAAGACACTAATAAATACAAATTCTATTCTCTTTGGTTGATCACTTATTTTTGTTCATCCCATTTATTTTTGAGTGCCACTTTATGAAATTCTGGTTCAACAAACTCAAATGTCCTATCAGGATGTCGAGACATTTGATCTGACATTAAACGAACAGACAAGGTAGAATTAACAGTGTAGGAAAAACATAAAGAACACAGAGAATTCTTTACCCAGTTTGGTGCTAAACACCTACATCTAGAGGATTCCAAGCCATGGATGAAATCCACTATCAACAATATTAATTCAGAGTTAAACTCTCTGTTTACAACTCCTCAATTAATCACTACCCAATGCAATTTCTACCACCTCAATCACACGCGACGATTTTAACAACAATGCAAACTTGGAGACATTCTTCAAATATACATGATATCCACTTCTATCACAAACCATCTAAGACTTAAAGCAATATGCTTCTAACTTAGGACACACCTCGGAGTTGCTTCACAACTTCCTCCAAGAAAAAATAGCTCAACTCATTGCTTCATAGCTTCTTAGTGAGCATAAATTTCCTCTTGCCTACGAGATTTGAGGTAAACATTCAGTGACCATCCCACAGACCGGGTGGTTCACACATGGCTAACCCTAATGATTACATCCTTACTAAACTTGGTAGCCACCTAAACTAGGTTACAAACTCCTTATTTATAGCCTGTACCCAAACTGGACTTTGGGCCTTCACATAATAGCACAACGGCTGTAACAAATTGCAGAAAACTTTTGCTACAATCAAGGTCTTCAATCTTAAGTTTTCTTATTTTTCTCTTTAGCTTCTGATTGAATCTTCTGGACCTTCACATATTCCTTCAAAAACATGTCACATAGGATGCATAATATTCCCTGAATATTCTGCTTAACTTAAAACAAAAATGTAACTAATTTAATAGTTCAGTAGGCTTGATGTTAGATGTCTGATGTCACAACATCTCCTTCGACATGTTGTTCCAGTTGTTGATTTAATTCAACACAACATGTTCAAGCATTCCAATAGGATTACATGTTCTTAAACATTTAAGTTAAATATACTATTGTACATTACATTGTTGTTGCTATTATTTGTTTTACTAAAATTAATGTCAATCCTTAAAAGCAAAGTAACTTACACTTTATTCCAACAATGCTTTTCTGGGTGAACTGAATAAACCAAAGATTCAATAGAATCCATAACCATAATTTGTTTATTGTGGCTTCTTCCAAAATCCATACTAGATTTCTCTTTCAGTGTTAGGATTTGGAATGTATGCCTTCTTTCTTTTATATCTAATAGCCATCCATTGTCCGAGTATTAGACTTTTATCTTTGTTTCCTACTTTGGGTGTATCTGCATAAAATAAAATTTGAGATCTTGGTACCTATACTCTTAAGGGTCCTCTATGGTTCATTCTAACATGCTTTTTCTTGTTTTGTTCTTTTGCCTGATAGTAAAGTCTAGGCTTAATCTAGACTTTAGGTTTATAAAGGTTTTGTCTTGGGTGAGTCTTATCATTAGTTTCTAAACACTTTAGAAACTTTGGTCTATAGGATTTTGGTTCCGGTTTCTTCAAAACCTTTAACTTGAGAGTCAATAGTTTTGGATTCCTCAGATTTTTTTGACTTTTGAACCTCATGTACTGATTTGATATGAACATTTTATTGTTGATTCATGGGAACTAACTTCTTTAGAACATCTGAATTTGAGGTCTCAAGTGCAAATATATTAAGATCTTTTGAATTAGTAATCTCAGGCACAAAATAAGTTATTAGCACTATTTGAGCACTGCTTGAAGAAGAAGTATCAGAGGTTCCTTTAAGAGTTGAATTTTGGAGCATTATCTATTATAACCCTTGCCTTATACTTTGCTCTTACTTACTCAATAGATCATAAAGGTAATTTTGGTTCTTTCAAGACGTGTTGTGATAAAGCTTTGAAGATCTTTCACTTGCTCACCTACATATTTGTCAGAAGCCTTATCTAAGAGAGCATTATGATCTTTTACAAGAGATTAAAATTTGTCTTGAGAAATTTTTAACTCTTATTTTAAAAGATAAATATCTCTCTTTAATATTTTCACATGTCTTGCTTTGTCTTTACAACAACTCTTGAAGTCTTGAATGAAAGAAATAAGATCAGAACAAGATAAGTTGGAAAATACTTTAGGATCTGGGAGCTTTACCACCATATTTCTCAGAAGCAGACTTTAAACCAAGTGATTTTGATATCTTCACAATCTTATCCCCATTCAATTCCATTTCATGGGTCTAAAGGTTTCTTGTTGGAATTTAAAGGCTTAAAGTATTCAAGTCTTTAACCTCCTAAATAACTATAACTTTGGGTTTTAATCTTACATGAAGAATCCTTCTAATCTTCTTGACATGATCTGTAGAAGTATAACTTTTGTTCAAAACATTGAAGGCCTTATACAATGACTTAAAACCTATAGAACATGGTTTCAATATCTTCATAGTCCTTCATTTTGAAGAGTTCAAACTGGTGAACTAGAAGATTAGCCTTAGCTTCTTTCACCTACTGATTATCTTCATATGTAGCATATAATAAATTAAAGATAGTCTTGGAATTTGACTTATATATGATTTTTATGTATTTAGAGTAAGGTAAATCATCAACAATAATACCTTTTACTGTGTGGTGTTTCCTGTACACTTTATTTTGAGCTGGTGTGAGAAATTTTCTATCAGCAACCATTCCCACACCATTCACTTGAATATCAATGACATCCTCAAGGATTTCCCATAGCTCATCATCAAGGCTAATGATGTATTCTTTGAAGTCAAGACTCTCCATCCAATGTGTTTTGATGAAGGAAAAGTACAACGTGGATTTCAAATGATCAAGTAAAAAAGAATGGAAAAAGCCTCAAGTGCAAAAGTCATCATAATGAAAGATATCATCAAAATTGTTAATTCCCTATTTTTAGGATTGACTTTATGTTTGATAAAACTAATATAGTAGAAATATGTTAAATAGAATTTATAAGTTATAGGAGAAAGAAAGTTGAAGTTCTATTTGACAAAGGAACATATAAAGTTGAAATGTTTCAACATCTGGACAACATGTCGAAGAAGATGTCCTATGCAGAGCCATTCGACATCACGCCTGCTGAACTAAATAATGAGATTTGGTTCTGATTTTATTATGCAGAATATTTGGAGAATATCATCTATCATATATTGAGCATATTTACAGGCATATTTAAAGGTCTAAAATATTCAAGGAGACTCAATCTGAAATCAATGAGAACATTTAGGAAACTAAATGTTGAAGACCTATTTTGTGGGAGAATATTTTGTAGAATTGTAACAACTTACTTGTTGTTATTTGGAGCCCAAATTATGGACATATATTAGGAAGACTTGACTAAATACCTACTTTATAGGAGAATCTTTTTCAGATTTGTAACAACTTATTTGTTATTACTTGGAGCCCAAGTTATGGAGATATATTAGGAAGAGTTGATTGAAGACCTATTCTTGTGCAGAATCTTCTGCAGAATTGTAATAGCTATTGAGCTGTGATTGAAGGCCTAAATCTAGTTGGGTATAGGTTATAAATAGAAGATTTGTAACCTAGGACAAACGACAACCGTGATTTATCATGATGTAGTTTTTAGGGATGAGTTTGTAACCACTCTCTAGGAGAGCTGGTAGAGTGAAACTCTCGGGTTGTGGAAAGGTCACCAAGTTTACCTCGAAGCCTGTAGGCAAAATGAATGTTGTTCTCACTCAGAAGCTGTGAAGTAATGAGTTTAGTATTGTTCTTGGAAGAAGCTTTGAAGTAGCTCAAAGAATGTGTTCTTAGTCTAGAGTCATGGCTGAGTATTTGCGTAGAAGTGTGTCTTCTCATCATAGAATTGTGTCTTCTACTTTTCTATTTTTGAAGAGTTGTAGGTGAATGGTCGTCGATGCAGTGGCTGATGTGTTGACTCCTAGACATCATTGCGATGATTGGAAGTGGAATGGAGATATTCCATAACTTTGGAGGACATAGGTAGAGATTGTATTGGGTAGGGATTAAGTGAGGGGTTTTAGACTAGCGAGTTTAACTCTAAATTAATACTGCTGATAGTGGATCTCATTCCTAGCTTGGTATTCCCCCAGATGTAGGAGAGTTTCTCCGAACTGGGTGACCAATTTACTGGTGTTATTTATGTTTCCTGCACTATTATACCTTGTCTGTATGTTAATGTCATATAAGATGTCTCGACGTATCTATAAGACATCAGAGTCTCTTATACCAAAATTTCAAAAATATATCAAGAATTCTACTTTGAAGACTAGCATGGATTTTGAGCATTAGAGGTTTAAGCATCCGTTTATATAGATAAACTCAGTGCTCAATTATTCTCCATAAATTCATGTGCATGCATTGGTCTTTTGGTTCAAAATACCAAACTATTGCTGGATGAAAAATAAATATTATTTCGAAAATCAGTTCAGGAAATCGATTACCTCTATATGGGATATCGATTTCCTCTTTGTGAAACAACCTGTCAGCATTTATGAGAAAATAATTATCTGTTGTGGAAATCGATTACCCTGAATTAGGAAATCGATTTCCTTCACAAAATTTTCAAATATGGGATTCAACGCTTCATAGGAAATCGATTACCCCATATTTGGAAATCGATTTCTTGAGTTGACAAATCCTTTTTTGAATATTTTCAAATATGAACGTTTTCACTTTAATGCCTTTTAAAACTTACAATGTTTCAATTTTTCACGCACTTTCAAAAGGGTGTTAAGATACTTTATATTCCACATATTTCAAATTTGAAAAAACACCTTTTCCTTTTCAATTTAACATCAAATTATTTACTCAAAATTTCAATCAAAGTGTTTTGATCTTGATATTTTTCAAAGAAATTTTTTGCATGTGTGTTTATTACAATCCATTAAATTCATATCATTCTCAAAAACAATTGATCACTATATTGTCATTATAAATTTCTTTCTTCTAATATAATATCAAGCTAATTGTTTGATTCATATTCATCATAATTTCTTACTTTATATATTTCCAAAATTGGTTGTAAACACTTTGTTGTCCAGGATTGTTGGAAGAAAAATATTGAAAGTGAGAGGATTGTTCTTCTTCATCTTAGTGGTTCACAAGAGGGTTGTTCTTTTGATTTTGTTTGGTCTTGTTCAAGCTTTAACAATTGTAAAATCTCTTTCGTGTCGAAAGAGGACTGAAAGGGGAACCAGGATACCTCCTCGTGTCATTTATTTTTCTGCTCTTATCGCTTTCATAACATGCCCATAAACTAGAAAATTAATACCAACATCACAAAAAAAACCAATAAAATTTTAGAGTGCCTAATTTGCACCTCCTCTTAAAACAAATTATTACTTGCATATTTGTATATTTTTCTCTTCGACCATTCAAAGGGAGTAGAATTACCACTGGATGCAAGTGGTTTAGCAGAATAATGACTCTTTTCATGAGCACTATAGTCATGTGGTATACTAGTGCCAATAACATTACTATCACCAGTATCACCCATCTTAGTATACTTTTCTCTTTCGGATCTTCTTATGTACCACTATTAAATGTTAAGTACAAACCGGGCTCCGATATCAACTGAAGGTGATAAAAGTACCCAAGAAGGGGGGTGAATTTTCTATCTGATAAGTTTTGATTTTATGAACAACAACTTCTGAATTTGACCAAGTTTAAATTCTTAGCTAGATTATCCGATAGCGGAATAATTAAAAGTGCATAAGAAGTAAGTAAATAACACACAACAATTATCCTGGTTCCACTATAATGAGAGTAGCCCATCCCACTTGTAATGCAAGAGCTTTTAAATATAATCATAACCTGATTATAACTCTCTTAGACACACCAGTCAAAGTCTTCCTGCTCAATCTCACCAGTAAGAGACTTCTTGCCTAAACAAACTCTTTAAGGACTTCCCTACTCAATCAAACTTGAAAGAGACTTCCTTGCATAAACCAATTGTTCAGGACTTCCTTACTCAAACACACTTGAAAGATACTTCCTTGCCTAAACCAATTGTTTACAACTTCCTGGCTCAAACACTCAGCCTGAGACTTCTTTGCTCAATCACTCAATCTCCAACTTTTACAAATTCTAAACAAATTATTTAAAATTACAGCATGATTTTCGTAATATACAATCAGAGGTACAACCAATACAACATGCATAAATTCTTTGTAAATGGAGATTTATAAGATACACAAGTGTAAGAAAATCTCAAGTCTATGTACTGTACAACAACTTATGTACAAAAACTTTTCGTGTATTCGTGTTACTTCTTTTTAATCTTTAACTCCTTATATAGAAGGAACAAAATAGACATTGGAAGCTTGCTTGCACAATTGTATTTGCTGAAGAAGCAGTTTCCAAGAGAGAGGTGTTGAAGTTGGTATGATGAAGATCTTCATCATCTGAATAATATTTGTATCCATTGTGTCTTTATCAATTAAGTAGTCCATAGGAATGGTGGAATAGACTGAAGAAATCATGTCAAGCATCCTTAAGACCTGTGCTAAAAACTCTAGTTGACTTTCTCCATAATTTTAGCAGTTGACAACATGGAGAAACCGTTGCACAAAGTATAGACAAATAGACATTTGTGCTATGTTTCCATCATGGCGCTTGAATTTCCATTTGAAGATCATAAGATGAGTCAATATAGAGTTGGTTTTACATTTAAAAATCAAAGGATGAATCAATATAGCTGTGAGGTTCTTTAAACACCATATGACTATCCAATGAGATCCAAGGAATCATTGGAGCTAGTTCACTTTGAAGTGTGTGGACCTTTTGAAGTAAGGTCGAATAGAGGTAAATGCTATTTTTTAATTTCATAGATGAATTCACCAGATATATGTGAATTTACCTTATTGAAAGAAAGAGGGGGGTATTCACACAAATCAATATGTTTAAGTTACATGTCGAGAAGAAAATTAGATGCAAGTTGAAGAAACTGAGAACTGATGGTGGTGGTGAGTGTAACATCCCGATTTTTAATAGCTAATTATTAATTATTATTATATATTATATATTATATTATGTGATAATTAATGTAATTGGGAGATTTAAATGAAAAATAAATTATTTGAATATCTGTGTTATTTAAATTATTGAGTTTTATGAGTATAATTGTAGTTATTTGGTTTTGGGCCAAAGATTATGAATAGAAGTAATGAAGATGTGTTAAGTATTAAGCCCAATAAGACAATCCTAGTTAGTAAAGGGTTAGAAGGAAATTATAATTAGAATTTTCATTTGGGGAAATAAGAGGAAAAAAGAGAAGAGAAGAGGAGAAAGAAGAGAAGTGGAGAGGAAACCTTAGAAGAGGAATCTTCAAGAGGTAAGGGGGAGAATCCATGTTATTATTTACTTGTATGTTGTTGGGTAGTGATTAGTAACATGATAGGTTGTTTAATTTGACGTTCTAGAATCTTTGAATGTTAGGGTTTGAAGAAGATTTGTGTTTTACAACTTAGAATGATTACCCCTAACTAGTAACATGTTAAGATACCCTTTAATGATGTTACTAGCTGTTTGAAATGGGTTTTGTATGGTAATTTCGTGGGAGAAAGAAGTTCGTTCGTAGTAGAAAAAGTGAAGTTTCGTAGACAGCGCTTAGCTCCATCAGGACCGGGCTTAGCGCGAAATATTCTGTAAGATTAGGTTTGTCTGTTCATGAAAGGGCGCTTAGCGCGATATGCCGGGCTTACCGTGACCTGGAATGAAAAATGTTATTTTTAGGATCTATTTTACATGAAATCTCATATGATTATATTTATGGTAGTATTTTCATATATGTGATTAATCGATCCACTTGAAATTAAATGCGTTTTAGATTGGTTTGAATACTATTTCAATGTATGCTAGATTACTTGAGTATCGTATTTGTGAATCTTATTTGATGAAATATTGTGAATAACATTGATGGGATTATATTATATATGCTAATTATTATGTTCTGTGATATGTATATGCTACATGTAATGCTTGTTGTTGTTGGAACATGATGTTGTGCAAATGGTGAATAGTTCACATGAGTTGAATTATGGTGATATGCTTGGATAATTGAGGTTGGTGAATAATCTTGATTTGCATATAATGTTGTTGAATTGCACATGCATAGATGGTTAACCTTGAAAATCAAGGTGGTGAAACTTTTAGTTCATAATTGGCTCAATTCTTGAATGAATAAGTAGCGGTGAAACTTTGGGTTCATACTTGGCTCAATCCTTGAATGGATAACTTTGGGTTCACATTTGGGTCTTGTCTGAATTGGAAGCGTGACTTTGATTCTAAGATAATGAATCGGAAGAGAGGTGAACAAATTGTTCCCATGGTACCACATGCATATTAAGTCACATTGCACTGTTGTTTCATGTGTCATTGATGAATATATGTTGTGTGTATTGGAATTGTGATATTTGATTATATGAATAGTTGAATTGTTTGGATTGATGACATTTGTGCTATTTGTGATAAATGTGAATATGTTATACTTGGAATGTACTTATATTCATGTTATTTTGGAATATCACTTGAAGTGTGTGGAATTCTTGAATAGATGTTGTTTATATTTTGCTTCCAATTATTTATATTTAGATAATGATGTGAATTATCACCCTTCTATTGTGATGTTGCCTCTATGTGGGTAACGTGCAGGTTTCGAGGATAGCGGTGCTTTGCATGAGTCTAGTTGAGGAGTTTAGTTATTTTATCCTATACTAGGTAGTTGTGTCATTGCTCTGGTCATGTAACACGGGATTTATCTGGATTTATGATTTTATGAGATATTTGTTATGTATGCTCATATATTTTGGATGTGTATCTGGAGATACTATGTTAATATGGCCTTGGTGCCGATGTATTAATTCGGATGACTTGATTATTGTTGAAAAGTATATTTCCGGCAAATATTTTTTTATCGTATCCACAGAGATTGGGTGATATTACCGCTGTTCTATAGTTAAAATTGCTTTAATTTTACAAATTGAAAATGGTTTGTTTATGTTTGGAAATTTATCATTCACTTGTGACATAAAATGAAAATACTAAAAATATAGTTTTTATCAATTAAAAAGAATTTGTCAAGATTTGGTTTCACTATTCCATTTCCATATATTGTCTTATAACTAGTATGTGAACTCAATTTGTTTGAACATAATCTAATATCCTCTCAATAACATTTATGTCTAAATGATATTGTGATATTCATTAAATTAATCCAATAGATAATTTCTTCATCCAAAATATTAATCTAACAATCCTTAGTATTTGATATAAAAGAAAAGCAAGACATAAATCTATTTCTACAATCCAATTCTTACTTGAGAAAATGCTTGAAGAACATAAATTAAATTATCTTTTTCAACAATAATTTAATTTGACATATTCAATAAACCACACAAGATTTCCTCTATATTCAACCTCAAATTGTTCACATACAAAGATTTACAAGAATTACATAATGGATTTGGAATAGTTACTACCTTAATCTTGACAAATTTGGAAAATTAGTTCCTCATCACCATTGTTGTCATCAACAAGCTTGAGAGTTCTTCTCCAAAGTTCTATATCTCCTTCCTCCAAATCTGATCTTTTTCTAATCAACCACCCAAAAAAACTATATTTTTTTTCTTTCCTTTTCTCTCTCTTTGTTTTGTTTTTTTTTTTCTAAGTCATGATTGCAAGTGACATGACCTTTTTCATGCAACCACCCAATTCTCTTGGCCCAAAAAATGACTATAAGTAAACTTTCACACTACCCCAAGACGGCTGACCCCAAGACACTTCTAATCATTTCAAAACAGAAGTGCTGATGAAGCACAATTCGCGGCGCCAACCATGGACGCGACGCGAACTAAGGCAAATGAGGTTTGCGGCGCCACAACAGGACGCAGCGTGAACTGAGCTGCTTTATGCTCCCTTTGCCTTTTCCTGACCTCCCTTTGTCTTATCTTGATCTTTCTTTGACTTGGTTGCTTCTTCCAACTCCAAATGAAT
This sequence comes from Vicia sativa, assembly GCA_021764765.1. Taxonomy (NCBI): domain Eukaryota; kingdom Viridiplantae; phylum Streptophyta; class Magnoliopsida; order Fabales; family Fabaceae; genus Vicia; species Vicia sativa. The sequence goes on from CM038797.1 coordinate 45,185,828, forward strand.
CCAAGTAATTCTTTTTCTCTAAAAAATGCTACAAAACTAACAATTGAGGTGAAATATCTATTCTACTAAAAATAAAACAAGAATAATTGCATGTTTATGAATTGTGTGAATAAAAGAATAAAAATCAAATAAAACTTGGTTAAAATGACCAATAAAAATGTATGAAAATTAGTACAATTTGGTCCTTAACAATTATGTTATGGATTCATCGCTTTTCATCTGATGGTTATAGTATGGGATGTAATCATTGATAGTATCTATGTATATTAAATGATCTTCTATGAAATGCATGACTTATTTTAAAGTATGAGATTCAAATACGTGTTATGATTATGACCAGTGTATATATGTATTGTTTTATTTTTAAGAAATATATGTAATGCCCTCTTGATATGCATTCTATTTTACTCTTATTGTGCAATATATTATGTGTGGAATTAGGGGGTGTTACATTAGTGTTATCAGAGCCTGGTTGGTCAGATTTATTTGGCCAGGTTATTAATTGATTTAATTCCTACTATATTTGATTTGTGTATCTGACACGATCAATGTTGTTTTTTGTTGTTGGATGTCTTAGGACGGTGGTTGCAGGAAGGAATGATGATGTTATTGTTGATGCTTTGAAATTGTTGGTTGGATCTCTTTGGAAGATTTCGCAGGCGAATACTGGACACCGAGGAGAGGAAGATGAGTTTTGTGCATTGGGGAAGTTTTAGAGGAACAATCCTCCTATCTTTGAGGGTGAGCATGAACCTAACAAGGCTCAAGCATGGCTGAAAGCAATTGAGAAGATCTTCAGAGTTATGAATTATACTGATGCGCAGAAGATGCAGTTTGGTACATATATGTTGGAGAAGGAAGTTGAAGATTGGTGGAGCAACACTATTCAAAGATTTGATGAGGAAGGTGTTGAAGCTTCATGGGATCTTTTCCGTGAGACATTTTTGGAGAACTATTTTCCAGAAGATGTGTGTGGAAAGAAAGAGGTATAATTCCTTGAGTTGAAGCAAGGTAATGGAACCGTGGCTGAGTATGCTGCAAGATTTCAAGAGTTGAGTAAGTATTGCCCTCATTACAATACTATGAATATTGAAAGATCTAACTGTCTGAAGTTTGTGAATGGTTTGAGACCTGATATCATGTAGGATATTGGATATCAATAAACTACTCGTTTTGTCGAGTTGGTGAACAATAGTAGGATTTATGATGAGGATAGTAGGGAAAGTGCTTCTTTCTATAAGAATGTGAATGATAGGAAAGGAAAAGGTCAATTCCGTGGGAAACCGTATGATGATAAGAAGAAAGCTACTTGTGGCAAGAAGCCAAATGAGGGAGGATCATCTACTCCGCTTAAGTGTTACAAGTGTGGTATGGAAGGACATCGTACTTCTGATTGTGGAAAGGATGTTAGAAAGTTCTTTAGGTGTGGCAAGTCAAGTCATAAAGTTGTTGATTGCAGGTTTAGTGCAGATGTGACTTGTTACAACTGTGGTGAACGAGGTCATGTTAGTACTAAGTGTGAGAAACTGAAGAAAGAGCAAGCTAGAGGGAAAGTGTTTACAATGTCTGGTGCTGAGACTCCGGTTGAGGATAGGCTTATCCGAGGTACGTGCTTTATTAATGGTACAACTTTGATTGCTATCATTGATAATGGTGCAACACATTCTTTTATTTCTGTGGATTGTGTTAAGAGATTAAATCTTGAATTTTTTGATATGCATGGAAATGTGATTATCGATACTCCTGCTATGGGTTCTGTTTGTACTTCTGTTGCATGTTTGAATTATCTGTTGAGTATTTTTGGTAGAGATTTTCGGATGGACTTGTTTTGTCTTCCGTTAGATCAATTGGATGTGATTCTTAGTATGAACTGGTTGGAATAAAATCATGTTTTTATCAACTGTTTTGAAAAGTCGGTTATCTTTCTTGATTCTAGTATCGAGAATGATTTATTTTTGTCTGCTAATCAAGTGGGTGAATCTTTAAAAGATGGTGTTGTGTTGTTTGCTTTGTTGGCATTGGTGGATCTTGGTGAGAAACAAGCCATGGGTGAATTTTCTATTGTTTATGATTTTCCTGAGGTATTTCCTAAAGATTTAAGTGATTTGCCGCCAGCGCGCAAGGTTGAGTTTTCGATTGATTTTGTTCCTAGAACTAGTCCTGTTTCGATGGCTCCGTATCGGATGTCTGCTTCTGAGTTGAAAGAGTTGAAGGGACAAATTGAAGATTTTCTTGAGAAGATGGTTATTCGTCCGAGTTTATCTCTATGGGGTGCACTTATTTTGTTGGTTAGGAAGAAGGAAGGATCTATGAGGTTGTGTGTTGATTATAGGCAACTGAACAAGGTGATGATTAAGAACAAGTAGCCACTTTCGAGGATTGATGATTTGATGGATCAATTGGTTGGTGCATGTGTTTTAAGTAAGATTGATTTGAGGTCTGGTTATCATCAGATTTGTGTGAAAGTTGAGGATATTAAGAAGACTGCTTTTAGAACAAGGTATGGTCACTATGAGTATTTTGTAATGCCATTTGGTGTGACTAATGCTCTGGGTGAATTTATGGAATATATGAATCATATTTTTCATGAGTATTTGGATCAATTTGTGGTTGTGTTCATTGATGATATTCTGGTTTATTCCAAGAGTGAAGAAGATCATGCTGAGCATTTGAGAATTGTGTTATCGGTGTTGAAAGAGAAGTAGTTGTATGCTAAGATTTCTAAGTGTGAGTTTTGGTTGAAGGAAGTGAGTTTCTTTGGGCATGGGATTTCGAGTGGTGGTATTTCCGTGGATCCTTTAAGGTCGAGGTTGTATCTTGATGGGAAGCTCCAAAATATATTTTTGAGATTAGAAGTTTTCAAGCTATTGTTTGGACTTTGCAGTGTGAAGATAATTTCCAAGAGCTTAAGTGAAGTTTGACAACTGCTCCTATTTTGATTTTTCCTAACCCGACAGAACCATTTGTGGTGTATTGTGATGCTTCATTGAAGGCTTTAGGAGGTGTGTTAATGCAGAATAGGCAAGTGGTAGCTTATGCTTCGAGGCAACTTAAAGTTCATGAGAGGAATTATCTGACGCATGATTTAGAGTTAGTCGTAGTTGTGTTTGTATTGAATATTTGGAGGCATTATTTATTTGGTTCGAGATTTGAGGTTTATAGTGATCATATGAGTTTGAAGTATTTGTTTGATCAAAAGGAATTGAATATGAGGCAAAGAAGATGGTTAGAATTCTTGAAAGATTATAATTTTGGTTTGAATTATCATCCGGGTAAAGCGAATGTTGTAGCTGATGCCTTGAGTAGGAAGTCTTTGCACATGTCGATGTTGATGGTGCGACAATTGGATTTGATTCAGCAATACCAAGACTTGAGTTTGGTTTGTGAAGTGAATTCTTCTTGTGTTAAGCTTGGTATGTTGAAGCTTACTAGTGGTATTTTTGATGAAATTCAAGAAGGTCAAAAATCTGATTTGGTCTTGGTAGATAAGTTGGTGTTAATCAATCAAGGCCGAGGTGGTGATTTTCGGATTGATGAGAATGGTATCATGAGGTGTCATGATAGAATTTGCATTCCTGATGTTGGTGATTTGGGAAAGAGAATTCTTGATGAAGGACATCGAAGGGTATATTGATAAAGTTGTGAGTTTGCTTGGTGTTCCGTCGAGTATTGTTTAGGATAGAGATCTGAGGTTTACTTTTCATTTTTGGGAAGGTTTGCAAATTGCTTTGGGTAAAAAGTTGCATTTGAGTTCGGCATATCATCCGCAAACCGATGGTCTGACTGAAAGGATGATTCAATCATTGGAAGATCTTTTGAGAGCCCTTGTTCTAGAGCATGGAGGTGCTTGGGATAGTTATTTTCCTTTGATTGAGTTTACCTATAAAAATAGTTTTCGTTCGATTATTGAAATGGATCCATTTGAAGCTTTGTACGAAAGAAGGTGTAGGACGCTTCTGTGTTGCTATGAATCCGGTGAGAGTGTTGTGGTTGGACCTGAGTTTACCTATGATTCGAGAAAAGATGAAGATTTCCCAGAGTCATCAGAAGAGTTATCATGATAAGAGGAGGAAAAATCTTAGCTTTGAGAAAGGAGATCATGTAATTTTGAGAGTTACTCATGTGACTGGTGTTGGTAGAGCATTAAAGTCAAGGAAGTTGACTCCGCGTTTTATTGGTCCTTATCAAATTGTTGAGAAGGCTGGTGAAGTAGCCTATCAATTTCATTTTCCGCTGTCACTTGCTAATCTTCATGATGTATTCCATATATCTCAATTGAGGAAATATATGCTAGATATATCTCATGTTGTGCCGCTAGATGATGTGCAATTTAGAGAAAATTTGACGGTTAAGACTTTACTGATGCGCATTGAGGATCGAGAAGTTAAGAAACTTCGAGGGAAGGAAATCGCTTTAGTGAAAGTGGCATGGGGAGGTCCTACTAGTGGTAATGTGACTTGGGAGCTTGAAAGTTAGGATTGTGAGTTAATTAATCTTTTAAGTGGGGATTGTAATATTAACTATTAATAATTATTATATATTATATTATGTGATGATTAATGTAATTATTTAAATGAAAATTGAATTATTTGAATATGTGTTATTTAAATAATTGAGTTTTATGAGTAGTTTGGTATTGGGCCTAAGATTATGAATAGAAGTAATGAAGAGGTATTAAGTATTAAGCCCAATAAGACAATCCTAGTTAGAGGGTTAGAAGGAAATCACAATTAAATTGTCATTTGGTGAAAGAAGAGGAAAAAGAGAAGAGAAGCGGAGAAAGAAGAGAAGTGAAGAGGAAATCCTATAAGAGGAATGTTCAAGAGGTAAGGGGGGGAATCCATGTTATTATTTACTTGTATGTTGTTGGGTAATGATTAGTAACTTGCAAGGTTGGATAATTTCAATTTCTAGAATCTTTGAATGTTAGGGTTTGAAGAAGAATTCTGATTTTCAACTTAGAATGATGACCCATGACTAGTAACATGTTAAGATACCCTTTAATGATGTTATTTAGCTGTTTGGAATGTGTTTTGTGTGGTAATTTCGTGGGAGAAAGAAGTTGGTTCGTAGCAGAAAAAGTGTTGTTTCGTAGACCGCGCTTAGCGCCATCAGGACCAGGCTTAGCGTGAAATGTTCTGTAAGATTAGGTTTGTCTATTCATGAAAAGGGGCTTAGCGATAGGCCAAGCTTAGCATAACCTGGAATGAAAAAGTTTATTTTTAGGATCTTTTGACATGGAATCTCATATGATTATATTTATGGTAGTATTTTCATATATGTGATTAATTGATTCGCTTGAAATTAAATGCGCTTTGGATTGGTTTGAATACTATTTCAATGTATGCTAGTTTACATGAGTATAGTATGTGTGAATCTTATTTGATGGAATATTGTGAATAACATTGATGGGATTATATGCTATATGCTAATTATTATGTGTGGTGATATGTATATGCTACATGTAATGCTTGTTGTTGTTGGAACATGATGTTGTGCAAATGGTGAATAATTCACATAAGTTGAATTTTGGTGATATGCTTGGATAAGTGAGGTTGGTGAATAACCTTGATTTGCATATGATGTTTTTGAATTGGACATGCATAAATGGTTGACCTTGAAAATTGAGGTGGTGAAATTTTGGGTTCACAATTGGCTCGATTCTTGAATGAATAAGTAACGGTGAAGCTTTGGGTACATATTTGGCTCGATCATTGAATGGATACGTAGAGGTGAAACTTTGGGTTCACATTTGGCTCGATACTTGTATGGATAAGTAACATGACTTGGGTCTTGTTCGGATCGGAAATGTGGCTTTGATTCTATGATAATGAATCAGAAGTGAGGTGAACGAATTGTTCCCAATGGTAACAAATGCATATTGAGTCACATTGCATTGTTGTTTCATGAGTCATTGATGAATATATGTTGTGTGTATTGGAATTGTGATATTTTATTATACGAATAATAGAATTGTTTGGATTGATGACATTTGTGCTATTTGTGATAAATGTGAATATGTTATACTTGGAATTTCCTTATATTCATGTTATTTTGGAATATCACTTGAAGTGTGTGGAATTCTTGAATAGATGTTGTTTCTATATTGCTTCCAATTATATATATTTAGATAATGATGTGAATTCTCACCCTTCTGTTGTGATGTTGCCTCTATGTGGGTAACATGCAGGTTCCGAGGATAGCGGTGCTTCGCACGAGACTAGTTGAGGAGTTTAGCTAGTTTATCCTATACTAGGTAGTTGAGTCATTGCTTTGGTCATGTTTTTGCACCCCAAAATTTACCCTCTTGATTTAGGCTTATGTTTCATCATAAACATCATATTGCATTGCATTCATACATTATGATAGGATTAAAGTTCTTTGGGTTCTCAAGTCCTCTACAAGCTAAGGAGGTTAATTGTGTTAGCATTCTGTTCTGAGGGAATCTCCGGCTCTCATATCTTTGGAACTTTCAAGTCACAATGATGTATTATATCTCAAGACATCTCATTTGTCTCATTGATTCCTCAAGAGTTGAAGTTTTGCAAAGAATTGATAAGGAATTCATATGTGTCATTCATCTGATGAAATTAGGGTTTTGGCCCATTGTGACGTTTGAAGTTTGGATAAGTCAATTTCTTGAAGTATCACCTTCCTATTATCAGTTGAGTTATCATGGTTCAGAGAATTACTCAATTTATTCAGAAGATTTGAGGTTTTGAAGCTTGACTGGCTATCTCCTAACACAAGGTGCAAAATTAGGGTTTTGGGTATAATCAGGATTTCTCTAGATTTTTCACTCAAATATGATTCCAATTGTTTCTATATGTTGTTGGACATCCGTGGTTGAAATATTGAGACTCAATTTTGAGTAGAAGCAAGTCAATTGATCACAAGGGCCAAAATGGTCATTTTGGTCAAAATCAGTCAAAGTCATGAGTTGACCAAGTGGACTTTTGGTCAACCATCAATTCAAATATCACATTTTCATGTTTCATGATCAAATCCACCATTGAACCAAGAAAATTGAAGAAATTGGGGTTAACTTGTTCTTGAAGTTTTTTGAAGTTTGAAAATTTTATAAGTGTCCACCCTATAGAACTTTGACATGTCATAACTTTCTCAATTTTTATCCAATGGTTGCATACCATACATTTTTGGAAAGCTTGGGAAAAATTATACAAGTTTGTCAATGTGTAAAATTTCTCAAAAATGCACCATTTGAAAGATATTTAAGTTTGAAGCTTTATGCACAAGGTATGCAAAATGGCTGGTCAGGCTACCTTCCCTTGCCAGGCACGAGTGACATTTCATCAAATAGGTGGTGTTCCATATGTCCAAGCCTATTTCTCCCTCCTCAAGCATCAATTCTAAAAATTGAAATGTGCATGCTGTAGGTGCCCATGAGAGCTCTTCATCAGGCTTGGAATCATCCATTTTGGCCAAGTATCCATCAAGATATGGATCCTCAAAGTTGTTGTCTCGCAACTGTTTACCATGCATGCCATGCAGGCCAATGCGTGCCCAGAATTTGCAGTGTCATGGCTTGTTTTTTCTAAACTTGTCTTGGTCATATCTCATTCAATATTCCATCATTTTGCATGAACCAAAGCCCATAGTGAACCTTATTGAGAGATCTTTTGATAGGCTCCAAAAGGTCAAGAAATGCACGAGTCAATTGTGAGAAATTTGGGTCACAAGTAAGGTCATTGGGCTATAATTTTCAATATGCAATTTTTTATAAAACTCAATTTCCATCCATTTCTTTCACCCCAAGTCAATTCTATTGTTCATTAGAAGTGTACTAAGGCCCACAATGCCAGCCAATTCAGTTCAATGTGCACTTGTACTTGGTTGCACACCAAATTCTCAAAACTTGCTCATTTTGACCAAAACACCAACACTCATTATTTAAAAGGAATCAAGGGCTGAGATTAAAAGGATCAAAATATGAGAATAAAAGGCACCAAAAGCAAGTGAAACCACGAAAGAAGCATAAGCCATTTCTATGCTTGCAAGTGACACCTCCATAAGAGCAAATTTTCGGATTGGACTTATGACTCTTTATCAAGGCCCATTTCTTTTTCTAAACTCTTCAACATACTATACATAAGCAAAAGCAAGCTTCATTTCACTCTCTCCACGCTCACAAACCCTAAATTCCAGATCTGAACACAGAACTCCATAACTGCATTTTTCTTCAAATCTCAAGTTTCAACCGTGCATTTGGAGATTTTCTTCTTTATTCTTCATACTCAAGACACAAGGAAGAAAAATCAAGCATTGAAACTCAGCTGGAGTGAAGGAGACAGTAGATTACGATTTGCTTTTGAGGTAAGAAACTTGAACTTTTATTCTTGAAATTTAGTCGTTCATTTGTGTGTTTGAGTTTATATTCATGTTCATTGATGTTGTTTGAATGATTCAGGAGCTTTACAACTTCCAATTTGATGAAATATGCATGATTGAAGTTTCTGAAAATTTCAATATGGATGATTTTTGCATATTTCGTGGTGTGATTTCTTGATGTATAGTTACTTATTTTGATATTTACGACTTGCATGATGTTCCTTGCCATGAGATCTTTAAAATGAGCTTTGAATCACGAATTTTGGTTGAGAATTAAGAAAGATATGAGGTCTGGAAGTTGGGGGTCTGAACTGCACGAAATTAGTGTTAGGGGCTGCTGGAGGTTAGGGATGAAGTGAGGTGTCACTTCCTGATTTGTCCATTTGAATTTTCATGCATTTTTTTATTTATTTCTTTCACCTGATTTTATTTTATGCTCAAACTATTTTCAAAAATTATGAAAAACATATCATAGGTTCTTTCAGTATCTAATATTTTGTGGAATTTTTCTGGAATTTTTAAAAATGTTTTGATTGGTCAAATAAATTCAGAGATTAATTAATTTTGATTTGATTAACTTTTATCTAATTTTCTTTTAAATTCTTGAAAAAATACTTTTCCATGATAAAAAAATTCCACAAAATTTATTCTGAGCCCTTTGATTGGTTTATGATGAGACCATGACTTTTATTTTATTTTTTATAATTTATTTTCATAATTAAATAAATTCATGCATTATATTGCATTTCATGCATATTTATCATTATTAAAAATATTTTTCTCCATACAAAAAATATATAAAAAATATTCTAAATCATTCTAATCATGCATCATGCATTTCTGATTTTTATTTTATAATTTTGTCATTTTTGCATAATTAAATGAATTTTTGCATTATATTGCATTTCATGCATAATTATAATTATTTAAAATATTTTTCTTCATACAAAAAATACATAAAAAATATTATAAATCATTTTAATCATGCATCATGCATTTTTGATTTTTATTTTATAATTTTGTCAATTTTGCATAATTAAATAAATTTTTGCATTAAATATTTGATTTGCATTCCACATTTTGCATTTTTATTGTTTTTATCATTTTTCCTTGGAAATAAAAAATAACAAAAATAGTTTTGATCATACTTGGGATGTTAGGTTACTGTTTCCAATTTTTGTAGATTCTTATTTCTGATTTTTGTATTTTATACAAATTTTTCTTGTTTATTGGTCATATAAGTTTAATTTTGAACTAGTGTTGACTTTTTGAATCTTATTTTGATCCTTCCATGGAATTTTGAATTGAGCAAGGATATGTCCCTGACTTGTAAGGGATTTGAGCTCTTTAGTTCATTTTTGCTTGGATTTTATGTCCCACATTTCTATTTTTATGGAATTTCCAAAGTGAACATGTCCTTTGGCCTAGTGTAATTGAGTCAAGCTTCAATTTGAAGCTTATGGACATAATTTAAGGCTAATCTTTGGGTATGTGATGATCATTTGAATGCTCTACTGATATGTAAACATGTTTTCATTTATTGGAAATTACATGTTGATCATTTGGTTTCCACCTTGAGCATAAAGTTTGTATGGTCTCCTAAAACCTTAATTTGTTGATGCTTTGATTCTTAAACCATGTTCTTGTACAATTTGTGTTTCCAATTGATGCTTAGGGGTATGATAACCTCAAGGATAGTATTCTAAAGACTTGAGAGACATTTGAACTCATTGGATCGTCTTGATCCTTTACTTAGAAGGTGTTTCATCTTGGGTTGTTTTGTATGGATTGTGAGATACGAGGAATGCATTCATGCAATCTTTTGGGAGTTTACATCTCATTTATTTATTTTATCCTCATGGCATATTTAGGGATTTGATTCCAGTTTGGTTGATTCATTTATGTTCCCTAACTTTCACAACTCATGGTAGTATAGTTGCTAAGTTGTCATCATCTTGTAGCCATGGTTGTAACATTTGTATCATGTGTATCTTTCATGACATTAGTGATCCAATTCTAATTGAATTCTTAGTTTTCGCTTCTGACTTTGTGCATTATGTAATCAATATTTCCATGCTCTTTGATTCATTGGCTTGTATTCAATTATAAGATCATCATGATGACCTAAAAGAGCTAAATCTTCTTTCTCTTCTAATTTTTGGTTAGACAATACCTTAAGGGATTATAGGTTCATGATGTTTGAGGTATGTTGCTTCAATCAAAATTACTTTGAGCTCATAACAAGCATCTTGTGAGGTTTATATCATCACCCTATGACATACAAGACATCATTCCCTTCCTACATAATCTTAATCAATGTCGTTTGATTTAAGATAGGTGGTATTTATATTAGATGATTTTGTTCATCAAATAGGTGATTAGTTTGTGTATGGAAGTTTTAACTTCTACATTTGGTTGCTCATGAATCATATCTTGAGTTAAACTTATGGCACAAGTCACACATGGTTTTAATTTTCTAATTAAAACTATTTTGTTTAATCTTTCTTAAGTGTCATGTTTAACTAGTTTAGATGTTTTCAAACTCCAATTTGATGTACTTTTGTATGTAAGCTCTTTACCCTTCTTGAAATGCATTTGTTTATAGTTTACTTAGGTCTTGAGCTACTGACCTTGTGTGTCCCATTACCTTTATCACCTTGCCTCTTCACCATGTTTGGCTCACTAACTTGTATGCTTACTTAAATTTAACTCTAGGGTTTAGAATTGACCTTTTCCTTTGCTAACCTTTTTACCATGAATGGTTGTGATGTATGATAAGTGTTTTATGTTTGTGTGAACATCATATTTATATTCTCATCACTGATCTCACTTGTATATGACACTTGACAAAAGCATGTTTGAATACACACATAAACACTTTACATCACACATTTCTAGGATGCGCATTCATGTTTTCTTATTGAAAGTTGCTTATGAAAAGATTATGATGGTTGTGTATATGACATGAATGCATCTCTACCATGATAAATACTAACTTTAATCCTTTTCCACCTTCTAAATGTTTATGCCTCTTCATCTATGCAATGCCATGCTTCATTTGATTCTTAGATGCATGTTTAGGCCAAATTCTTGACTAGTTTTCCTTGTATTAAGTCTTGTGTAGATTTTCTTTTGAGGTGATTGTAATTTGTTTGTGTCTAACATGTATGTAATATCTATGTTTCCATCACTGACTTCACTCAAGAATGACACCACTAAGCATGTTCACAATCGCATATCCGCGCACATTTCACTACACACTTCTAGATGCATACCTAGGCTTTCTTAGTTTCCTTTGTTTGTGAATCTTCATTATGATTATGTATATGATGATAATGAATTCTTACCATGTTAGCTACTTCCTTCCATGTATTTTTATGCTATGAGGTTCATTCCTTTTTTTTTCCACACATTAACCATGCTTCATTCAATCCCTAATTGCGTTCTAGGTCAAACCTTTAGCTAGTTTTTTGTGCTGATGTTGTATATGTGCAATTTGGAACATCTGATGACTTGATAGTGTATAGCTTGAGTATTTATTCATTATGTGTTGCTTCTGATCCCACCATCATGTGACACTTAGCACAAGTACACACACATGCACACACTTGCCTTGTATTATGAATCAATGCATTTTTCTTAAGTGTTTTGTCTGTGAATCCTTTGAATGCATGTTTGGATGATCTTATTGATGAAATAATGTATTTTATACTGTAAATTTTGTATCTTGATATATCTTGGTCCATCTCTTTTCATCTTTGCCTTTCCATGGCTTCTTTTAACTTGTAAATGCTTTCTCTGTTGAGCATTTCGACTAGTTTTCGCACTAATGTTGTAATTGTATTTTTGTGACATTTTCTTTATGATTTGGTTATTAATTATTTCATATGATGTTGGTACTGTAATCACTTCATCTTTACACCTTCTTTGCATATCATAAGTCTCACACACTTAGATTCACTTTACTACACGCGATTGTTGCATGTTTATGCACTTTTTGGTGGATTTTGGTTCATGAATCTTTATGATTTATTTGTGTGATATAAATGAAGCATTAACATGTTTAGATACTTACTCTTACATCGTTTTATTCTTTAATTGCCCATTAACTTCCTCTAAGCCCAATGCTTCGCACAATTAGTTCTTCGTATGCTTTTAGGACTAGTTTCGACCTAGTTTGTGAACTAACTTTGTATGTGTATGTTTATAATGATGTTTGATGTTTGTTAAGGGTTTACATAAACTTTGTAATTGAATGTTGTTTCTACTGACCTCACTTCACATGACACTTTGTATGAACCTCATTCACTTGAGTCCACTACATCTTCTTCTTCTTCCTTTCTTTTTTAGCAATTGTTAGTGCTTGGTGTGTATGCTTTTGCCAAAGCACTTTACATGATTCTACCCCCTTCTCACTTGGTTTTCTAACCAAGATGATTGATTTTATAGATTCCCCTTAGTTTTACTCGATTAGGTTAGTTATCGAGTTTAGACATTAAGTTATGCATCCATGTATGATAATTTTAGGTAGATTCTTCCCCTTGTTTATACCCTTAACTTAGTATTAACTTTGTATGATAACATTAGGATTAGAAATAGGTTAGTTTCCCTTATCCATTTTCCCTTTATCCTTTCGCATCCTTAAAATTAAAATCTTGTTTTGTCAAGTGCATTAAAATACTCTAATAATCTAAAACTTTTTCCAAAGTAAAAGATACAAACCAATTAGTTCTAGGATGTTTCGCCGTCCTGTTTGCTGTTGATGTTTCGTCGTCCTGCTGCTGATGTTTCGTCATCTCATCTCCTGACACTTCGTCGTCCTGCTGCTGATATTTCGTCATCTCATCCTCCGATGTTTCGTCATCCCGTCTGCCGATGTTTCGTCATCCCGTCTATATCTGATGTTTCATCATCATGGAGGTGTTTCGTCATCGTTTGTTGTTTCGTCTGCTAATCTAAAAAACACAAACCAACCAAAACAAGTGAGCCGAACTACGGCGCTCTGAGTTTCCCATTGCACCATGTCATACCCCAAAATTTGCCCTCCTACTTCTCAAAACATTTCATACATCTATACTCAAGGATTCCTCAAGGGTTGATCAGACAAACCCTATCCTAGACAGTCAACCAAAACTAGGGTTTGGTAATTCTCAGATCTAGATGGACTTCCAACATCTCCAATGGTCATCATGCCTCCTCATATGCTTCAAAGAATCTCCATGTTAAGTTTCAAGCCTCACAAGTCAAGTTTCCTCAGACAATTGCTCAGATGGTTGAAAATCAGTTGTATTGGACAAAAAGTCAACTGTGGTCAACATACAGTCAAACTTCTTGATTTTTGGTCAACATCCTCATTTTGAAGTCACATTCATCATTTGATCAAGGGTTGATCATGATTCATCAAGAAAACTAAAGATTTGATTAAAAGTTAAGCTTTCCAAATTAGGGTTTTTTAAGGAAAAGTCAACTGAACTTTGACTGAGCATAACTTCTTCATAGTTTCTCAAAATTTTTTCCACCATCTCTAATTTTAAGGGAAATTCAATTCTCTACAACGTCATGTCTCACAAGAATGTTCAAAAAATGCTTCATTTTGAAGGTATGGATCAAAATATTACAGGTCCTTTTCAAAGTCAACAAAAAGTCAACTTTTTGTATTGAAGATGAAACCAAATAGGTTGTTTAGAGGACACCCAGAGCTTTCTAAAAAGTTCAAGAACACTCAAAAATGTGGAAAATTGAGCAAAATACACCTTGTACAAGTTGGGCATTTTGGACAATTGCCTGAAGAGATATTTGTCAAAATCAATTTTTCCAAATGGGCTTATAATTTTATGATCCAAACTTGATCATAATATTATTTGTGACCTATTAATGCCTTGCCATGACCACATTCTATTTTTTTGATTTATTTTTGAATTTAAAAGCATTTAATTCAAATTTAAATTAAATAAAATATGAAAACAAGGTATAATTTCAAATGGATTGGATTTTTATCAAACTTGAGGTCCAAGATAGCCCATACAACTTGCCAATTTCGTGCTAGCTCTCACATGGAAGGGGAAATCAAATTTTCAAAAGATTTGATTATTATTTGAAAGAGAAATTTTTTGCATTAAAGAAGAGATCTTTTTTCATTCTTTTTGCTCTCATTCCTCACTCTATAAATACTCATCACATTGTTTTCAAAAAACCCTTATTTTCAAAAAATTTCTCAAAGTTGTCAATTTCGAATTTCAAATTCCAGAAGGTTTCAAGGTGTTCTAGCCATCCAAACGTGTTCCTGAGGTTCCTAGGGTTCAATACCAATCCTTACTCGAAGCCAAGACTGCCCAGATCGTGCCATATACCTTGCTCCGATTTGGTATTTTTCTCAATTTTGGTTTTCATTACTCATGCGTTACTAACTGTTTTTGCTTGCATATTTGAACTCAGGACATTCATTAGAGTGCATTTGAACCATTACATGTAAGCTTGCACGCATAGAACTCGAATCACCATGGCTAGGGCATTTGGAACTGTTTGAATCGAACTGATTGATACAAGCATTTTCAATCAAAACTAACACCACCATTAAACTCGGAATGGTCGATTTAGGGGGGTAGGGTATCCCTTTGCTTTTTATTTCACGTATTTTGCAGGTTAGGAATTTGGTGTCGCCGGAGAAGACGACCGGAGCTAGGGCTCCGGCGTCGTTGACTCGCTTTGACCGGTGAAGGCTGGCGTGGCGCGAGGGAGTTCTCTGATTCGTCCATCTATGCGTCCTGGGTCCCACTTGTTGACTGTGCTTTGAATTCAGAAATCCATGACACGTTTACCCTTAAAAACAATTCTTTCCAGATTCAAAACACAAGAGCCACTTGGCTCAGTTGGTAAGTTGGCGTGTGATTTCCTCAGAGGTCCCTGGTTCGATTCCTTGCCATGGCAATTCTTTTTTTTGCAACTTTACAAAACTAACATATTTTCTTATTTTCTTAATATTTTCCATACAATTTAATTTATCTTTAATATTTTTTATCATGCATCTAAAAAACTCCAAAAATATTTCTTTTTTCATTATCATCAGAAAAATACTTATTTAATTTTTAAAATTAAAATTATTATTTTTGCATGCATATTTAATTTAATTATTAATTAATCATTTGAATGACTTTTAATTGTTTTTAAATATCGAAATCGATTCCGAAAATTATCAAAAATTTATCTTATCATATTAATGTCATTACTAACATAAAACCTTTTTCCTCATTCAAAAATATTTCTTTTTACTAACATTTTCCTCTTATGCAATTTTCTCGTATTTCAGATTATGTATCTGTTCACAGGTTGTAACGCTTCAGACGACTTTTCTCGCTTTTCTTTTCCAATTATGTAACCGCCAATGGGATGTAATAGTTTAATTAGGACTTTTATTTTCTGCACTCTTATTATGTAACTTCCCCAAAGCCATGTAATAGCGTAAGACTTTATCTTTCCGCATTTTACATTTCGCATTTACATTTCATAATTTTACTTTCTATAAAGCTAGTAATTAGGCGTGTATGGCAAGATAAAATCGGACATAGATCACCCATAATTTCAAGATAACATATCTGAATTTGACACACTCTTTTCACACATGCACCTCTTAGGGTAATTCTCTCTCGTTGCCTTTACGAACACAAATGGTCAAGTCCCTCGAACGTAGAGGTATCCTAGCACCGCGCCTACAAACATATCATTATAGTCCCTTGATACAAGATCATAGACCCAAGATGTCACCTACGAATACATGATCTTGACCCTCGATTGTTGCCTATGAAAAGTGATGATCGTCCCTTCGAATGTGCTAGGATACTTCCTACAAGTTGCCTTCTATGACCATCCGATGTCCCTTCGAATGTCCCGCTTACATCCAACGAATAGGGTTACCTACCAACTAATGGTATGGATAGCACTATTCTAAAGGAATAAAATAACACAACGACCATTACGGTAGGTAATAAGACTTTTAGTTGCTTGCTCAAACAAAATACTTTTTACACCACACACTTTTGTCAAAGTTCAAACTCTTTTCAAAACGAAACATTTCCGAACACTTTGTATACATTCCTACATGAATCATTACAAAGTCAAAGCGAAATGCCCTTTTCAAAAACATTTTTTTCAAACACACAGAAAGCACTTTTGAAAATGATCTAAGAGCAACTAAGAGCCCGTAGATAACTACGGATGGAAAGGGGTGCTAATACCTTCCCTTTTCATAACCTTCTCCCTTACTCAGAATCTAACGAAGGTCTTTTCCTGTTCTTTTCACCTTCCCTTAATTGGATAAAAGAAAAGTCGGTGGCGACTCTTTCTATCCGCACATTTGCGATACAAAAAATCTCAAAGTCAGTTCACCGTATTACACACCATGGAATACGTAGGCATTATGTCGCGGGGCTTGATCGAGCAACCTTTGTAAATATTTCCTTCTTTTCCCCGTGTTTTCTTTTTCTTTTATTCTTTTCTTTATTTCTTTATTCTTCTTTTCTTTTTGCATGCATTATGCCATATACAAATATAGTTAAACCTTTACACCCATTAGATAAATAGTAAAAGCAGATACCGTAGAGTACTATGGACGTGTGGGGTGCTAATCCCTTCCCCTTGCGTAACAGACTTCCTTACCTGATCTCTCGGTCGCAAGACCGTAATTTCTTCGTTTCAGGTTTACTCGATGTTTACCTTTCCCTCTTGGCAGGATAAAAAATGTTCGATGGCGACTTCATTGATATATAGTTATATCCTTTGATTTTTCGGCCGGTTGTTTCACATGTAACACGAGATTTATCTGGATTTCTGCTTTTATGCGATATTTGTTATGTATTCTCATATATTTTGGATGTGTATGTGGAGATACTATGTTGATGTGGCCTTGGTGCCGATGTATGAATTTTGATGACTTGATTATGTTATGGATTCATTGCTTTTCATCCGATGGTTATAGTATGGGATGTAATCATTGATAGTATCTATGAATATTAAATGATCCGATGTGAAATACATGATTTGTTTTAAAGCATGTGATTCAAATATGTGTTATGATTATGACCAGCGTATATGTAATGCCCTCTTGATATGCATTCTATTTTACTCTGATTGTGCAATATATTATGTGGGAAATTAGGGGGTGTTATGGTGAGTACGCTTCTCGAGAATTTACTAGTTTTTGTAATGAGGAATGTATAAAGCATATGGTCATTGCAACCTATAAACCAAACAAAATGGTATAGATTAAATAAAGAATAAAATAATATTGAACAGGACGAGGAGCATGTTGAAATCTAAAGATATGCCAAAGAGATTATACAGGTGAAGCAGCTTCAACAGCATCATACATTAAAAAAAAATAATTGATGGAAAAGATGGTCGAGAAGACACCTTATGAGGCTTGGTCATGAAATAAGGAAAATGTCAATCATCTTAGAGTGTTTGGATCAATGTGTTTCAGATATGTTCCCGAACAATTGAAGAAGAAACTAGATGATCAAAGTCAGACCATTATGCACAAAGGTTATCATTCGACTGGTGCATACAAGTCGTATTAGCCAAATAATGATAAAATAGTGATCAATATAGATGTTATAGTGGATGAAAGTAAATGGTGGAATTGGAGTCATGGGTTAGTTTGTCAATAGTCAGATACAATCACAATTGTTTTGAAGAAGACCAATAAGCGGAAGTCACAACCATTTGAAGATAAGATCAAGATTATTGTTTGATTCATATTTATCATACTTTCTTACTTTATATTTTTCCAGAATTGGTTGTACACACCTTGTTGTCCAAGATTGTTGGGAGAAAAAGGTTGAAAGTGAGAGGATTATTCTCATTCAACTTAGTGGTTCACAAGAGGATTGTTCTTAAGATTTTTTTTTTGTCTTGATCAAGTTCATAACAATAGTAAAATCTCTTTCGTGTTGAAAGGGGACCATCTCGAACTATGAGGGGAACCATGATACATCCTTATGTCATTTATTTTTCTTCACTTTACCGCTTTCATAACATCACCATAAACTAGAAAAATAATACCAACATCACAATAAAAATCGATAAAATTTCAAAGTTCCTAATTCACCCTCCTCCTAGAAGCACTTATTACTTATAATTGTCATTAGAGCAGGTTATATGTAACTTGTTTATAAAGAACCAGAATGAATTCCGCTAATATTAATCTGATTTTCAAAGACGATGGTAGCAATAAAAAGCCTCCATTGTTTTGTGGTGAATATTTCGACTTCTAAAAAATATGCATGAAGGCGCATTTAGAATCTCAAGAAAAAAGAGTTTGGAAAGCCTTTGTCAAAGATCCTCATGTTCCTACATATGTTTTCAATGGTGTTGGCACTCCAAAGCCCGAAGGATACTCTTAGCAGAGATGAAAAAATTCTTTACGATAAGAAAACAATAAATCTTCTTCAAGGTACTTTTAGCATGGACGAATTCTTTGGAGTTTCAGCATGCACAGTGACAAAGGAAATTTGGGATACATTGGTAGAAACTCATGAAGGAATGACTGAAGTTAAAAGATCAACATTGAATACCTTAAGTCAAGAGTACAGGTTATTCATAATGTAGCCCGTAGAATCCATCCTTAAATTGCGCAAAGATTCGTGCATTTGACAAATCATTTAAAGGAATTTGGTAAGACCCGTACCAATGATGAACTTAATATTAAAGTCCTTAGATATTTATCTAGGAAATGACAATCAAAAGTAACGGTGATCTCCGAAAAGAAAAGTCTCACCACAATGACTTACAAAACATTATTTAGAAAATTCAAGAATATGATACGGGACTTGAAAGACTAGAAAAGAATGAGAATCAAGATAATAAATCAAAAAGTATTGCATTAAAGGTAAGGAAATTGAAAAGGGAGATAATCCGGAAGATGATGAGATCTTCATGCTTCTTGTACAAAGGTTAGGTAAATTTTTTGGTAATAATGAAAATGCTAACTTTGTGAAAAATAATAAATTCTTCAACAAGAAAGAAGCCTCTACATCAACACAAAATGTGAGTTGCTATGAATGTGGGAAACAGGGACACACAAAGCTAGAATATCCAAATATCTCCAAGAAAAATAGTTTCAAGAAAAGAAAGGAGTCAAAGTCAAAAAGAGCCTAGATCGTATGAGATGATAATGAAGTGAGTTCATCATCTGATTTGGAAGCGGAGAATGTGTAAATATTCCATTTATGGCATCACACCATTCTTTTGATGAAGATGCAGAGGTTAGTAATGAATTCTCTCTTTTTGATAATGATGTTTAATGTGCTATTGATGAACATCTTAATGAATGTACGATTTTTTATAAAACAGTTTCAATTCAAAAGAAACAAATTACATATCTTGAAGAAATGATTGACACCATGGAAAATAATTTTGAAATTGAAAAACAAGTTTTTTTTAAATTAAAAAAACAAAATCTTACATGTAAAGAGTGTGAATTATTTTCTTTCCAAATTCTTCAATTAAAAAGAGTCCTTGAAAGATATGAAAAAGGACATGTTGGATTGGGCAATGTCTTTAGTCAACAAATAATCTCAAATGATAAAGGTGGTCTTGGTTATTTTAAATCTAATAAACGAAGTTCTAGTAAAACTATCTTTGTCTAGGAAAGTGACCAATCCAACTTGGAAAAAGTTAATAAATCACAAAAGGTTTATCATCACACTAAGAAGAGATTTCCCAAAAATAAATAGTATGTTCCACGATATAAAAGTAATTTTGCTCCTACAAGTTTTTATTGTGGTATAAGTGGTCATACACATAATTCTTGTTATGTAAGATACTTTGGTATGGCAAGTGGACATTATGTGTGGGTCAAGAAAGGAACTAATTATGAAGGACCCAAAGCACATTGGATATCTAACTAAACCTAATTTGTTTTTTAGGCATGCTTGAAGACCACTACAAATCTATGGTATCTTGATAGTAGTTATTCTAAGCATATGACATGATATATAAAGGAAAATTTTGAAATCTAGTGCTTAAGGCCAAGGGTTACATCACTTATGGAGACAATAATATGGGGAAATTCTTGGCATTTGCAAAGTTGGTGCACCATCTTTCACATACATTGGAGATGTTCTTTACGTTGAAGGACTAAAGCATAATCTTCTAAGCAGAGTCCAACTTTGTGACAAGGGATACAAGATCATGTTCACCAAAGATGAATGCTTGATTGAAGATAAAGTCACCAATGAGGTAAAATTCAAAGGTAAAAGAATTAACAATATTTTTATGATCTCTTTAGATGATTTATCTTTGAAAGTAAAATGTCTCATGGTAAACAATAATGAATAATTGGTTTGGCATAAAAGGGAAGCTCATATTCATATGGAACATTTCAATAAATTATCCAAACATGATCTTGTCATTGGTTTACCAAAGATAAAGTTTGTCAAAGATAAATTATGTGATGCTTGTCAAAAGGGAAAACAAACAAAATCAAAGAATGTGGTATCAACAGCAATACAACTTCAATGGTTGCATAGGTACTTATTTTATTCATCAAGAAAAAGAAGCTTCAGAGGTAATGTATATGCATTAGTTATTATTGATGATTTTTCTAGATATTCTCGAACTTTGTTCTTTGTGCGAGTGATGCTTTCAAGGATTTTAAGAATCATAAAGCAATTTCAAAATGAAAAATCATTAAAGACCGTATCTATAAGAAGTAACCGTGGTGGAGAATTCCAAATTGCATCTTTTGAAGAATTTTGTGAACAACATGGTATCTCTCATAATTTTTCAATACCAAGGACTCCACAACAAAATGGAGTAGTTGAAAGAAAGAATCAATTTCTAGTTGAACTTGCAAGAAAAATGAACAGTGATCCAATTTTACCAAAATATTTTAGGGAAGATGCGATTAGTACATCATGTTATGATGGAAATCGAGTCATCATTAGACCTATCTTGAAAAAGACTCCATATGAACTTTTCAAAGAAAGAAAGCCAAACATTGCTCACTTTAAAATCTTTGGCTGCAAATGACAAAGACAATCTCGGTAAGTTTGACGAGAAGTCCGGCGAAGGTATACTTCTAGGTTATCCCCTCCCTAGTAAAGCTTATAGAATCTATAACAAAATAACTTTAACAATTGAAGAATATATGCATGTTTCTTTTGATGAAACTAACACTTTTAATGAGGACGTAGCTATTTGTGATGATGATGATGATATTATTGAATTACCCTATAAAGAACTTCCTAATGATCAAAGTGAGAATCAACCGAAACATAAAAAAGAAGAAGGTTCACAACATGATACAGCTTATAGTGATCTTACACAAGAATGGAGAACCTATTGTGATCATCCAATTGGAAAAGTAATTGGTGATATAAATAAAGGAGTTTCAACAAGAATTTATCTCAAGGATTCTTTCTTGAATATGGCATTTGTTTCTCAAGTAGAACCCTCTAAGATTGATGAAGATTTAGGATACGATCAATGGATTATTGTTATGCATGAGGAATTAAATTAATTTGAAAGAAATTAAGTTTGGAAACTCTTAGGCCAAATATTAAACACATCATAGGTACCAAATAGGTGTTTAAAAAAAACTTGATAAGAATGGTATAATTGTTCAAAACCAAGCAAAATTGGTGGCTCAAGGTTATAATAAAGAAGAAGGAATTGAGTTGGAAGAAATATTCGATATGTGAAATTCTGGTTTCGGATATGAGATTTCGAAGAAGATGTCATGACACTAATATTAGAGGACTGAAAAATTTATAACAGATTAATAATAGCAGCAAATTAAAATTGACACAAGTTAATTATTCACCCAGTTCGGTGCAAACACACCTACATTTGGAGGCTACCAAGCTAGGGATGAAGTCCACTATCAACAGTATTAATTCAGAGTTAAATTCCCCCAGTTTTCAACCCCTCACTTATTCACTACCCAATGACCCTTCTGCCTAAGAAAATCCTAGATATGAGCCCCTCTCGCTCCCCCTTAATCACACACAGTGATAAAACAATAACAATTATTTGAAGACACACTTCAAAGACCCATAACCATTCTTTGTTTTAAAGCTTATGAATGATTAAAAAGTTAGAAATCTACTAAAAATGTCCAACTCTAGTATTAAGAAATACAAGAGTGGCTCACAAGGAACAAATAACACAAAGACTAAAACCTAATCTTCAAAACACCATGTTTAGCTTCCTTTAGTGTAATTGCCTCTGCAAGTAGGGTTAGATGTCTTCTTATAGAAACCACAACTAGGGCTTGGACCAAAATCTGCTTCACATAAGTCTTTAAAACTTCCCATTATTTTCTCCATCAAAGTAGGACAAAAGATCTCCAAAAATATTGTAACAAAACTTTAAACAAACTTGCTAAATTCAACTAATACAGAGATCAATCAACTAAAGAAAATAGCGCCTAGAATTTCTAAATAGAAAAATCAGTTCAGTTCTATAACACATGTCAAGACATCTGCTTTGACGTCTTTTAATTCTACTGATTCATTTTTGCTTCACATGTCAAGGCATCTTTCGTAACATTTTCTGAGTAGAATGTTTTACCAAAATTGCTGCTAACACAGAACTAACAAACCCCCCTTTGGAAATTTTTGGCTAAAACATTATTTTAACATATAAGCCATACAAGTAAGATTAGAGATCAGTACCACAAAAACAATCATGCAAACTCAGAGGGTAGCATCACAACCACATACTATTAGAGGAACTGCAACAGACATAAATATACTTGAAATTCTGGTACAGCAGTCCCAGATGTCTTATAAGGATGTCATGACATTTGGTCTGATATTAACACACAGGCAAGGTAAAAATTACAGTGCATGAGAACATAAAGAACACAAGTAAATTGTTTTCCCATGTCGGTGCTACACACCTACATTTGGAGACTTCCAAGTCAAAGATGAAATCCACTATCAGCAGTATTAATTCAAAGCTAAACTACCTCATTTACAAATCCTCTTAGATATGAGAACCCCTCTCACTCCCCCTTAATCACATATGGTGATAATGCAATAGCAAAAGACACAGAATCAGAAGATACAATTCTGTCACAAACTACCTAAGACTTAAAGCATTCAACTTCTAACTTATGACACACCTTGGAGTTGCTTCACAACTTCCTCCAAGAACAATACATGCTACCTCTTACCTACGGGTTTGGAGGAACATGGTGACCATCCCACAATTTGGGTGGTTCACTACATCTAGCCCTAATGGTTACATATTTCTTAATTTCGGCTAGCTACCTAAACTAGGTTACAAATCCTTGTTTATAACCTATATACAAACTGGACTTGGGCCTTCAAACAACAACATATCAGCTGTAACAAACTGCAGAAAGCTTCTGTTACAAGTAAGGTCTTCAATCCTTAGTTTCCTGATTTTTCTCCTTAACTTCTGATTGAATCTTCTGGACCCTTAAAAACATGCCATATAGGTTACATAATATTACCTGAATATTTTGTATCCTTCACAACATAACTGGACTTCATTTATTAATTCAGTAAGCATGATGTCAAATGCCTGATGTTAGAACATCTTCTTCAAGACATAATGTTTCAGTTGTTGAATTAGTTCATAACAACATGTTCTGACATTTTAATAGGACTTCTTGTTGTACTTGTTCTTCTTATTCAAGTTAATCATCCTATTTCACATTACATTATTGCTGTTATTATATGTTTTACAAAAATTAAGTCAATCCTCAAAATCAGGAACTTACAATCTCCCCCTTTGGAGAATTTTGGATAAAACAAATAATTAAAATTTACAACTTAAAATTTACACCAAAACAACAACAATCAATTAAAATTTCTTTAGTTGTACCATCCATAGTCTTCTGGACACAACTACGTTTCTTCATTTTGTTACGAGCAAAAACCTCATCAATAGCTTCCAAGGTCAGTAGCTTCCAAGGTCTACTGTGTACATTAATGGTCTGTCAGTTGAAGGCATTGTCTCAACATCCAGTTTGACATCTTCTTGTGTTTGAAAATTTCTTTGAATCTTTCTGTAGTTCCTCCATTGAACCGACACGGGTAAAAGGAAGGGAAATCCTGATGTACACAAGGAAGAATATAACCTTCACCCCCTCGACCCCAAATCAGTTTTTGTTATCGGAGGTGGAAAAAGAAGACCATGGGAGAGAGACTACCTCCCAAGTTGCATAAGAGAAAACTCAAGAGGTATTCCCAAAATTTCCCTGGTAACTCAGAACACAGGTCACAACTGTGTTCATAACTAAGATCACAAGTCACAAAGAAAACTTTAAGGTTGGAGCCTGATATACATTTTGGTATGGCCTGCTTTTTCTTTTGGATAGTATCGTTCAGACATGATCTTACTCTCTCCTGAGTACCACAACTTTTCTCCCCCTTTTTAGCTAAAATTTGACCGTGGAACCCCTCATAGAACCAGATCCAGGAACAATTTGCCCAGACCCAAATAAAACTCATGTTTACAGGTGATAGAAGAGTTTTTTCACTTAACAATAGAGGGTAGAAAGTTACCTCTTATAAATAGCATAGCAGGTACATAGGAGTTAACGAATTATTAAAAAAAATTGGTCAAAAAGGTGTTAATTAAGGATGAGAATCTGTAACCTGACTTATTGTGCATTGTCCACGCTATTGTTGAATTCCTTTAATAGCTTTAGACCGTTTCTATAGGCTTGAATGAGTCCCAATGCATGCATCGATCACTTCTTCTTTGTTTATCATGCAGAGACATGTCTTGAGTAATGTTTTGACACTTATTCAGACATTGTTTTCTTGTATTGTGTGACCAATACCTTTTCCCTCATTAGTCAATAATTCTTCATCAAGTTACTCATAACTTTGCAGTATTACACTATGTTGCTTCAACCTTGATCCTTCATATAGCTGATTTCTTCAGGAAAATGAGCTCTACAAGAGCACTTCTGAGTTATGCTCCATGTTTCCTCACATTTTCATGGCTTTTCAATGGTTAAGATGGTATGATACCATAATCTAAATTTAATCACTAACTTCCTCTTAGTGCATACACAATAGTTTATAAATTTTCAGATTCCTTAACAGGAGGACTTTCTTTGCAATACCCTTTGTTGGTGATCATGAACACTTAGTCAGATTCCTAATTCAATTTGGTAATTGTGCTTTTGACTTAACCTCCTACCTTTTCAATATGCCTTCACAATAGATAGAACTACCACTGATGAGTGTGTTGTTAAAGTATTGAGATTCGCGTTCAAGCTGATGTTCCAACATCACATGAGACATCCATAAAAACATTACATAACTTATCTGCCTTGGTTCTAATATTACTATCTAACAGATATATTTCCATCCAAGTCTCTTAACGAACTCCCTAAACATCCCTTAACAAATTCCTCCTTTTAGCCATAATACATAGAGGAAGGCACTAAATTTACAAGCACAAATACACTCCTTCATTAGTATGGTCTAAGATGATTCTCAGATTTATCCATAGGTACGGAATAATGTCTCCATTAGTCTTCAAATGTACCCCTTGTTTCCTTCACAGGATTCATAATTCAGGATACTAAATAATCACAAACATTTTCTCCATATATACTCTGCGTTTGACCTCATCAAGTAGTTAAGATAGATACTCTTGTTGAACACCTTTACTTTAATTATCCTGAGTTACACATAATGAGGATATATTTGAGATAGTCCTCACAATCCTGCAAGTACCCTCAATTAGGAATTTCTCACATACTCCAACTTAAGAGTTCTTAGATTATTTGATATACAAGGTTCTAATGCAAGGAGCTTTAATGCATATGACCAGAGATACGTCTTCTTAAGATAAGTTTGAGTCTTATCTACATTTTCTCAACATCTGGTGTATTAAATGATTATATAGAGTATCATCTTCTCCCCAGCCCAGACTTCATTATTTTTTATTCACAAAATATCAAATACATACCCTCTCACATCCTTAGGAATTCGTAAATCAAACTTGCATACATTTATCACACATATATCCAAATCCCGTCAAGGTATTTTCAATTATTTGTATACATATCTTTCATGTCAGGTGAAGTTACCATACATCACTGTCTTGTGAAGAAGCACATCATATAACTACTTAGATCCAGAATCTAATAAGTACTTAGTCTCCCGTCAAAGTACTCACTAGATAAAGTTGACAGCTTTCTTATTTATACTTGTGATAGGTAGCTGGGGCATTCCAAATAAGGTCAGTGTCTTGACCTTAAATCAACAAACATACCCACTTTAATGGCTGAAGAATCTGAGATGATATTCCAACATCTTATACATCATCATCCATTCTTACTATATCCATAGTAACTCATACTCAACTCTTGTGGGGGCTAACTTAACCAAATATACCAACAATAATTGATAAATCTTCAGGATCAGAGTACCAACATATGTAGAGGATTGCATAAGCCATATCTCAATAAGTTCTACTTCAAGCCTCTTGTCTGATTTTGAGATGATGGATGCCATTGTCTGTGCCTACAAAGGAGATTCCCTATACTAGGTTTTCGGAACACACTTAACTAGGCATTACACAAAATATACAGATTTTTCAATGAAGTTTGTTTCCCCTGATTCCTTTAAAAACCAATACCCTTCCAAAAGATTTCACAACATCATGTCATACATCATATTAAGGGAAGCAACAACAATACTTAGGAGCATCAAACAATCATTTTGGTTAGATCACAGTACTCCTCTTCAAATAGAATATGTTCTATGGCCAAAAATAGGATTTCATAAATCTAGTTCCTTTGATCAGAAGGATCTTCCAGAGACTAGCTCACTCATATGCATAAAGGGTCTGGTGGAGAGACTTTTATGAGTTCTTTTAAAAACATGGAGCTCAACCCCAATAATCCCATAAGCCTTGGTCAGAAATAAATTGACACATGGAGTAGATAAGTTGTCGATCGTGTCCTGGTATTTCATTTCTATATGTTTAGATCTTGAGTGTTGAATAGGATTTTTTGATAAATTAATAGCGCTGGTATTATCAAAAAAAAAAGAGACCTTAGAGTATTGAAGTGAATAGTCTTCTAGTTCATTTTTGATCCATAGTATTTGAGAGCAACAATTTGCAGCAGAGACATACTCAACTTCTGTAGTTGATAAAGAAATGGTGTTTTGTTTTCTGCATGACCATGTGTTATACGGTGGGAGAACTGAGTTGTTTGTTTTGCATTTTATTGTAAATGTTGTAGATAGCAAAAGTCGCCACCGACTTTTCTTTTATCCAATTAAGGGAAGGCGAAAAGAGCAGGAAAAGGCCTTTGTTAGATTCTGAGTACGGGAGGCAGTTATGAAAAGGGAAGGTATTAGCACCCTTTCCATCCGTAGTTATCTATGGGCTCTTAATTTCTTAGCGCACTTTATAAATTGCTTTCTATGTGTGTTTGAAAAGATATTTTGAAAAGGAATTTCTCTTTGACTTCATAATGATTCTCGTTGGAATGTATACGAAGTGTTTGGAAATGTTTTGTTTTGGAAAAGTGTTTAACTTTGTAATGATTTATGCTGGAATGTATACAAAGTGTTTGAAAAGTTTTTGAAAATAGTGTGAGGTGTAAAAAGTATTTTTGAATTGATTGGAGCAAGCAAAAGTGTCTTATTACCTACTCAGAATGGTTGTTTCCATGTTATTTTGCTTTCCTTTAGGGTAACACTATCCATACCATTAGTTGGTAGGTAACTCTATCCGTTGGATGTAAACGAACGTTTGTAGGGTCATCGTATGGTCATAGAAGGCAGCATATAGGGATACCTTAGCATATTCGTAGGGACGATCATCATTTTTTGAAGGCAACAACCAAGGGACTATATCATGTATTCGTAGGCAACAATCTAGGGTCATCGAGGGACTATAATCTTTGATTCTAAGGGACTGTGATGATATTATTTGTGAGCGTCTTAGCTAAGATATCCATACGTTCGAGGGACATGACCATTGTTTATTCGTAAGGCAACAAGAGAGGATACCCTAAGGTGTGTGCAAGTGTGAAGAGTGTGTTGTATTGAGATATATTAGTCTTGAAATTAGAAGTGATCTAGGTTTGATTCTAGTCTTAGCATGCAAACCCTAATTACTAGCAGTTAGATATATGTACAGGAAAATAAAGTGCAGAAAGTAAAGTGTGCAAACGTAAATCCTACGTTATTACATGGCTTTGGGGCTGATACATAATAGGAGGTGCGGAAAGTAAAGGCAGAAATGTATATCTACGCTATTACAAAGTAAAAACTTTGCAACCTTTACATCTTTTCTAGAATTTAAATGCAGCAAAACAATAGAAAATATATTTTTGGTTTTTTGGAGGTTGATTTTAATGAAAAAAAACCTAATTCTAATTAATTAGTTTTTAATTAGAAAAATAAATGATTTTTTTTGTGTTTTTGTGTTAGAACTTCTGACTTTGTTCATCCCAGAACTTCTGGCTCACTCTTTCCAGAACTTCTGGAAATTGGGTCATCGTTCCTTGCCAAAACTTCTGGGAACCTATGATAGCTTACCTTGCCAAAACTTTTGGAAACTGTTCCTTCCAGAACTTCTGTATTGTCGTTCCTTCTAGAACTTCTGGAAATCATTCCTTCCAGAACTTCTGGAAACCTGTATTATAGTTCCTTCTAGAACTTCTGGAAACCTGTATGGTAGTTCCTTCTAGAACTTTTGTGTTATCAATTTTCTAAAACTTCTGTGTCATCAATTTTCCAGAACTTCTGTGTCATCAGTTTTCCAGAACTTCTGGAGGTTGTATATGTTACCTGTGTAAATCAGAAAGATGTTAGAAAAACATTGGCAAAAGGCAGGGTTCAAACCCGTGCCCTTGAGATGAAAGTGATATAGCGTGCGCATGTTGGACCGCTGGGGCGGCGATACATCCATGAATTAAAGGGCATTCATAAATATATAAGTGAGTCCAGGTTCTAGAACTTCTGATATCTCAGGAATACACACGCGGGGGACCCCTACTGCTGGAATGAACGAATTGAAATGAGCCACGCCTAGGTCAGAAGACCCTCGTCGGTCAAAACAAGTCAAGGACACCGGAGCCATGCTCCGGTCGTCTTCTCTGGCCAAGCCAACCTGGAACCTGCAAAAATAATGCGAATAAATGGTCAAGAGGGACCCTACCCCCCTAAAACGAGGGTTGTGAATTCAGTGGTGATGTCCTTTTGGCCTGAAAGTGTCTGTAACTAGGGTTTCGAAAGCCACAAACAGTTATGCCCTAACTATGGCAAGGCATGATTTAGGCATGCTAAGCTACAAACGATGGCCCAGATCTACTCCATGGCATCGCACAAACACATTAGTACGGTTAGTTTCAATCAAAACACAACAAAAATTGAAATACGAATTCAAGAAACACATGTAAACGGATGTAACATGGTATGCACGATTCAAGCATGTTTGGCCATGGTTAATGAGGTGTACTTACTCAGACTTACCTCAGGAGCACGTTTGTGTGCTTGAAAGTGATTGAGAATGGCTGTAGAATGGAATACGAATTTGTAAGCTTCTTGGAATTTTTGAGAGTTTTAGGTTTGCTCTTGGAGGCAAAGGTTCGTTCTCTTTTCGTGTCCCTTGACTTCTGATCTCGTAGTGTACTTATAGGACAAGAGATTAGGTCAAGAATAAAAGGAAAATACATTACCTTGAGTGCAAAAATATTTCATTGGAAATATTTATCAAATCTTCCAAAAAATAGCTTTCTTTTACCTTGTAGCTTCTTGCACGAATTTTATAGCTAGCATGGGCTTCCTTGGTTCTCAAGATGCTTGGAAAATAAGCCCAACATGTCATGACCTCACTCCTTGCATTTTTTTTATTTAAATTGAATTAAAATGATTTAATTCCAAAATAAATCAAATAAATGAGAGAATGGCGTGTACTTGAGTTTTTAGGCCATGGATAATGTCAAGATCAAGTTTGGATCATAAAATCTTAGGCCCATTTGGAAAATATTTGCATTTGCTAAGTATTTTTCTTTATGCACCTCCTCAAAAATTCTCAACTTGCACAACCTGTATTTTGCTCAATTTTCATCATTTTTTGGTGTTATTGGACTAATTAGAAAGCTCAAGATGTCCTATAAACACTACTTTTGGTTTCATCTTCATTGAAGTTTCCATGTTAATGAACACTTCTTTGCAAAAAGATGACTTTTATTGACTTTTAGAAGGACCTATAATGTTTTGATCCATAACTTCCAAATGAAGCATTTCTGGCCAAAGCATGTGAGACATGAAGTTATGGAGAATTGAATTCCCTTCAAAATGAGCTTTGGTGGAAAAATTTCTGATAAAATATGTGGAAGTTATGCCTGGTCAAAGTTTTGTTGACTTTTGTCTAAAAAACCCTAATTTAGAATCTTTGACTTTTGATCAAATCTTGACTTTCCTTGAGGAATCATGATCAACCCTTGATCAAATGATGAATATTACTTCAAAATGTTGATGTTGACCAAAAATTATGAAGTTTGACTGTATGTTGACCACAATTGACTTTCTATCCAATACAGCTGATTTTCAACCATTTGAGCAATTGGATGAGCAAATTTGACTTGTAAGGCTTGAAACTTGACATGGTGATCCCTTGAAGCATATGATGAGGTATG
The DNA here is from genome assembly GCA_021764765.1 of Vicia sativa. Taxonomy (NCBI): domain Eukaryota; kingdom Viridiplantae; phylum Streptophyta; class Magnoliopsida; order Fabales; family Fabaceae; genus Vicia; species Vicia sativa. Next base: position 45,216,828 of record CM038797.1, read on the forward strand.
ATGACCACTTGGATCCTTGGAAATTCATTATGACTTGAGAGAATCAAAACCCTAGTTTGGATTGATTGCTTAGAAGAGGGTTTGTCTGGTCAACCCTTGTGAAATCCATAAGTATGGAGATGTGAATTGTCTTGAGAAGTAGGAGGGAAAATTTTGGGGTATAACAGTTTCCCCTGTTCAATCTTCTTGTATCGGAAGAGTTAGATTGGTATACTTTCCTTTCTTGACCTGAAGGTAGAAGATGATTGAACACTCGAGTACCCTTGAAAATTTGCACTCGCTGTTGTATGGAATGGGATCGTTAGTTGACGATGCGCTGGAATGGGCTTATAGATGCCATTTGGAGAAGCTGATGCTGGGGAGTGAGTCGTGCGCTAGACTCTGCGTTTGTCTTTTGAATGAGAAAAATGGTATGTATTGATTTTTAACCATATATGCTACATTCTAAAGGTGGAGAGATATCGACAAGTAGTCGGAGATGGGATTAAAGATGTCATTTGGGGTAGTTGGTAATAAGAGAGAGTCAGAATAAGCCTTCCTCTTGGCTATTTCCGAAATGAATAATTCGTCAAGATGTAGATAACTTCCCTGTCTTGTTTCGGGTGTTAATCTTTGACCTTCCGTTTGGAAAAAATGGCTTTTACCTGCTGGGAAAATAAATTTTGACAGGATATGGTTAGTTCTATGCAGATTATGATGCATGCGAGTATATGACAATGTTCGTGAATGATATATTCTCACATTGTGATTTTTATGAATAATGTATGAATGTAGATATTGTGGTATTTCAACACATATCCATATTGAAGAAGATAGGAACGTTCTGCTGGAGATCTTTGATTTCTTCTTGGGGGTAAAGTTGTTGAAAACCCTAACTGGGAAAAAAGGAGATTCATATTCCTCCGATGCACTATCTGACCAAGTTATGAGTCTGGATATTGATGCTGTTGGGGGAACGATAATCATTGAGAGATACTCAGCTGGGGATGAATATCTTTGTATAAACCATGCTGGGAAATGAAGTGATATTGAGTAACCTATTACTGCTTGGAGACTGATATAATAAGTTGACTGAGAATTGGTTACTACTCGGGGACCAATGTAACATGATAACTTGAGGATGTAGATACGTTTGATAGGATCACTTCTCAGGGACCGGCATGATGAAGTTGACATGATCACTTAACATGACAAAGTTGACATGATCACTTAACGAGACGAAGTTGACAGGATCACTTAAATTGATGAAGTTGACATGATTACTTAACGTGACGAAGTTGATAGGATCAATTAACGTGATGAAATTGGCAGGATCACTTATTGTGATGAAGTTGATAAGATCACTAAAGGTGATGAAGTTGATAGGATCACTGCTCAGGGACTAACATGATGAAGTAGATAGGATCACTGCTCGGGGACTAATGTGATGAAGTTGATATGATCACTGCTCGGGGACTAACATGACGAAGTTGATAGGAATACTGCTCGGGGACAAACGTGATGAAGTTGATAGGGTCACTGCTCGGGGACTAACGTGATGAAGTTGATAAGATTGCTCAGGGACAAATGTGATGAAGATGATAGGATCACTGCTCGGGGACTAATTTGATGAAGATGATATGATCACTGCTCGAGGACTAATTTGATGAAGTTGATAGGGTCTCTGCTCGGGGACTAATGTGATGAAGATGATTGGATCACTTAACATGATGAAGATGATAGGATCACTGCTCGGGGACTAACATGATGAAGTTTATAGGATCACCGCTCAGGGAATAACGTGATGATGTTGATAGGATCACTACTCAGGGACTAACGTGATGATGTTGATAGGATTACTGCTCGAGGATTAACATGATGAAGTTGATATGTTCACTGCTCGGGGACTAACGTGATGAAGTTGATAGGATCACTGCTCGGGGACTAATGTAATGAAGATGATAGGATCACTGCTCGGGGACTAATGTGATGCAGATGATAGGATCACTGCTCGGGGACTAATGTGATGAAGATGATAGGATCACTTCTCGGGGACTAACGTGATGAAGTTGATAGGATTACTGCTCGGGGACAAACGTGATGAAGTTGATAGGATCACTGCTCGAGGACTAATATGATGAAGTTGATAGGATCACTACTCGAGGACTAATGTGATGAAGATGATATGATCACTGCTCGGGGACTAATGTGATGAAGACGATAGGATCACTGCTCGGGGACTAATGTGATGAAGTTGATAGGATCACTGCTCGGGGACTAATGTGATGAAGATGATAGGATCACTTAACATGATGAAGTTGATAGGATCACTGCTAAGGGGACTAACGTGATGAAGTTTATAGGATCACCGCTCAGGGAATAACGTGATGATGTTGATAGGATCGCTACTCAGGGACTAACGTGATGATGTTGATAGGATTACTGCTCGAGGATTAACATGATGAAGTTGATATGATCACTGCTCGGGGAAAAACGTGATGATGTTGATAGGATCACTGCTCGGGGACTAATGTGATGAAAATGATAGGGTCACTGCTCGGGGAATAATGTGATAAAGATGATAGGATCACTGCTCGGGGACTAATGTGATGTAGTTGATAGGATCACAGCTCGGGGACTAATGTGATGAAGATGATACGATTACTTAACATGATGAAGTTGATAGGATCACTGCTCGGGGACTAACGTGACAAAGTTTATAGGATCACCTCTCAGGGACTAACATGATGATGTTGATATTATCACTACTCATGGACTAACGTGATGATGTTGATAGGATCACTGCTCGAGGATTAACATGATGAAGTTAATATGATCACTGCTCGGGGAATAACGTGATGAAGTTGATCGGATCACTACTCGGGGACTAACGTGATGTTGTTGATAGGATTACTGCTCGGGGACAAACGTGATGAAGTTGATAGGATCACTGCTCGGGGACTAACGTGATGAAGTTGATAGGATCACTACTCGGGGACTAATGTGATGAAGATGATATGATCACTGCTCGGGGACTAATGTGATTAAGATGATAGGATCACTGCTTGGGGACTAATGTGATGAAGTTGATAGGATCACTGCTCAGGGACTTATGTGATGAAGATGATAGGATCACTTAACATGATGAAGTTGATAGGATCACTGCTCGGGGACTAACGTGACAAAGTTGATAGGATCACCGCTCAGGGACTAACGTGATGATGTTGATAGGATCACTACTCATGGACTAACGTGATGATGTTGATAGGATCACTGCTCGAGGATTAACATGATGAAGTTAATATGATCACTGCTCGGGGAATAACGTGATGAAGTTGATCAGATCACTACTCGGGGACTAACGTGATGAAGTTGATAGGATTACTACTAGGGGACAAACGTGATGAAGTTGCTAGGATCACTGCTCGGGCACTAATGTGATGAACTTGATAGGATCACTACTCGGGGACTAATGTGTTGAAGATGATATGATCACTGCTCGGGGACTAATGTGATGAAGTTGATAGGATCACTGCTCGGGGACTAATGTGATGAAGATTATAGGATCACTTAACATGATGAAGTTGATAGGATCACTGCTCGGGGACTAACGTGATGAAGTTTATAGGATCACTGCTCAGGGAATAACGTGATGATGTTGATAGGATCACTACTCAGGGACTAACGTGATGATGTTGATAGGATTACTGCTCGAGGATTAACATGATGAAGTTGATATGATCACTGCTCGAGGAAAAACGTGATGAAGTTGATAGGATCACTGCTCGGGGACTAATGTGATGAAAATGATAGGATCACTGCTCGGGGAATAATGTGATAAAGATGATAGGATCACTGCTCGGGGACTAATGTGATGTAGTTGATAGGATCACAGCTCGGGGAATAATGTGATGAAGATGATAGGATCACTTAACATGATGAAGTTGATAGGATCACTGCTCAGGGACTAACATGACAAAGTTGATAGGATCACCGCTCAGGGACTAACGTGATGATGTTGATAGGATCACTACTCATGGACTAACATGATGATGTTGATAGGATCACTGCTCGAGGATTAACATGATGAATTTAATATGATCACTGCTCGGGGAATAACGTGATGAAGTTGATCGGATCACTACTCGGGGACTAACGTGATGAAGTTGATAGGATTACTACTCGGGGACAAACGTGATGAAGTTGATAGGATCACTGCTATGGGACTAACGTGATGAAGTTGATAGGATCACTACTCGGGGACTAATGTGATGAAGATGATATGATCACTGCTCGGGGACAAATGTGATGAAGATGATAGGATCTCTGCTCGGGGACTAATGTGATGAAGTTGATAGGATCACTGCTCGGGGACTAATGTGATGAAGATTATAGGATCACTTAACATGATGAAGTTGATAGGATCACTGCTCGGGGACTAACGTGATGAAGTTTATAGGATCACCGCTCAGGGAATAACGTGATGATGTTGATAGGATCGCTACTCAGGGACTAACGTGATGATGTTGATAGGATTACTTCTCGAGGATTAACATGATGAAGTTGATATGATCACTGCTCGGGGAAAAACGTGATGAAGTTGATAGGATCACTGCTCGGGGACTAATGTGATGAAAATGATAGGATCACTGCTCGGGGAATAATGTGATAAAGATGATAGGATCACTGCTCGGGGACTAATGTGATGTAGTTGATAGGATCACAGCTCGGGGACTAATGTGATGAAGATGATACAAATACTTAACATGATGAAGTTGATAGGATCACTGCTCGGGGACTAACGTGACAAAGTTTATAGGATCACCTCTCAGGGACTAACATGATGATGTTGATATTATCACTACTCATGGACTAGCGTGATGATGTTGATAGGATCCTTTGCGAGGATTAACATGATGAAGTTAATATGCTTTGGAATAGCGTGATGAAGTTGATCGGATCGGTGCTAGGGACTAGCGTGATGTTGTTGATAGGATTACTGCTCGGGGACAAACGTGTTGAAGTTGATAGGATCACTGCTCGGGGACTAACGTGATGAAGTTGATAGGATCACTACTCGGGGACTAATGTGATGAAGATGATATGATCACTGCTCGGGGACTAATGTGATTAAGATGATAGGATCACTGCTCGGGGACTAATGTGATGAAGTTGATAGGATCACTGCTCGGGGACTAATGTGATGAAGATTATAGGATCACTTAACATGATGAAGTTGATAGGATCACTGCTCGGGGACTAACGTGATGAAGTTTATAGGATCACTGCTCAGGGAATAACGTGATGATGTTGATAGGATCACGACTCAGGGACTAACGTGATGATGTTGATAGGATTACTGCTCGAGGATTAACATGATGAAGTTGATATGATCACTGCTCGGGGACAAACGTGATGAAGTTGATAGGATCACTGCTCAGGGACTAATGTGATGAAGATGATAGGATACTTGCTCGGGGAATAATGTGATAATGATGATAGGATCACTGCTCGGGGACTAATGTGATGTAGTTGATAAGATCACAGCTCGGGGAATAATGTGATGAAGATGATAGGATCACTTAACATGATGAAGTTGATAGGATCACTGCTCGGGGACTAACGTGACAAAGTTGATATGATCATCGCTCAGGGACTAACGTGATGATGTTGATAGGATCACTACTCATGGACTAACGTGATGATGTTGATAGGATCACTGCTCGAGGATTAACATGATGAATTTAATATGATCACTGCTCGGGGAATAACGTGATGAAGTTGATCGGATCACTACTCGGGGACTAACGTGATGAAGTTGATAGGATTACTACTCGGGGACAAACGTGATGAAGTTGATAGGATCACTGCTCGGAGACTAACGTGATGAACTTGATAGGATCACTACTCGGGGACTAATGTGATGAAGATGATATGATCACTGCTCGGGGACTAATGTGATGAAGATGATAGGATCACTGCTCGGGGACTAATGTGATGAAGTTGATAGGATCACTGCTCGGGGACTAATGTGATGAAGATTATAGGATCACTTAACATGATGAAGTTGATAGGATCACTGCTCGGGGACTAACGTGATGAAGTTTATAGGATTATTGCTCAGGGAATAACGTGATGATGTTGATAGGATTACTGCTAGAGGATTAACATGATGAAGTTGATATGATCACTGCTCGGGGACAAACGTGATGAAGTTGATAGGATCACTGCTCGGGGACTAATGTGATGAAGATGATAGGATCACTGCTCGGGGAATAATGTGATAAAGATGATAGGATCACTGCTCGGGGACTAATGTGATGTAGTTGATAGGATCACAGCTCGGGGAATAATGTGATGAAGATGATAGGATCACTTAACATGATGAAGTTGATAGGATCACTGCTCGGGGACTAACGTGACAAAGTTGATAGGATCACCGCTCGGGGACTAACGTGATGATGTTGATAGGATCACTACTCATGGACTAACGTGATGGTGTTGATAGGATCACTGCTCGAGGATTAACATGATGAATTTAATATGATCACTGCTCGGGGAATAACGTGATGAAGTTGATCGGATCACTACTCGGGGACTAACGTGATGAAGTTGATAGGATTACTACTCGGGGAAAAACGTGATGAAGTTGATAGGATCACTGCTATGGGACTAACGTGATGAACTTGATAGGATCACTACTCGGGGACTAATGTGATGAAGATGATATGATCACTGCTCGGTGACTAATGTCATGAAGATGATAGGATCTCTGCTCGGGGACTAATGTGATGAAGTTGATAGGATCACTGCTCGGGGACTAATGTGATGAAGATTATAGGATCACTTAACATGATGAAGTTGATAGGATCACTGCTCGGGGACTAACGTGACAAAGTTTATAGGATCACCTCTCAGGGACTAACATGATGATGTTGATATTATCACTACTCATGGACTAACGTGATGATGTTGATAGGATCACTGCTCGAGGATTAACATGATGAATTTAATATGATCACTGCTCGGGGAATAACGTGATGAAGTTGATCGGATCACTACTCGGGGACTAACGTGATGAAGTTGATAGGATTACTACTCGGGGACAAACGTGATGAAGTTGATAGGATCACTGCTATGGGACTAACGTGATGAAGTTGATAGGATCACTACTCGGGGACTAATGTGATGAAGATGATATGATCACTGCTCGGGGACTAATGTGATGAAGACGATAGGATCACTGCTTGGGGACTAATATGATGAAGTTGATAGGATCACTGCTCAGGGACTAATGTGATGAAGATGATAGGATCACTTAACATGATGATGTTGATAGGATCGTTGCTCGGGGACTAACGTGACAAAGTTTATAGGATCACCGCTCAGGGACTAACGTGATGATGTTGATAGGATCACTACTCATGGACTAACGTGATGATGTTGATAGGATCACTGCTCGAGGATTAACATGATGAAGTTATTATGATCACTGCTCGGGGAATAATGTGATGAAGTTGATCGGATCACCACTCAGGGACTAACGTGATGAAGTTGATAGGATTACTGCTCGGGGACAAACGTGATGAAGTTGATAGGATCACTGCTCGGGGACTAATATGATGAAGTTGATAGGATCACTACTCGGGGACTAATGTGATGAAGATGATATGATCACTGCTCGGGGACTAATATGATGAAGATGATCGGATCACTTAACATGATGAAGTTGATAGGATCACTGCTCGGGGACTAACTTGATGAAGTTTATAGGATCACCGCTCAGGGAATAACGTGATGATGTTGATAGGATCACTACTCAGGGACTAACGTGATGATGTTGATAGGATTACTGCTCGAGGATTAACATGACGAAGTTGATATGATCACTGCTCGGGGACTAACGTGATGAAGTTGATAGGATCACTGCTCGGGGACTAATGTGATGAAGATGATAGGATCACTGCTCGGGGACTAATGTGATGAAGATGATAGGATCACTGCTCGGGGACTAATGTGATGTAGTTGATAGGATCACTGCTCGGGGACTAATGTGATGAAGATGATAGGATCACTTAACATGATGAAGTTGATAGGATCGTTGCTCGGGGACTAACGTGACAAAGTTTATAGGATTACCGCTCAGGGACTAACATGATGATGTTGATAGGATCACTACTCAAGGACTAACGTGATGATGTTGATAGGATCATTGCTCGAGGATTAACATGATGAAGTTATTATGATCACTGCTCGGGGAATAACGTGATGAAGTTGATCGAATCACCACTCAGGGACTAACATGATGAAGTTGATAGGATTACTGCTTGGGGACAAACGTGATGAAGTTGATAGGATCACTGCTCGAGGACTAATATGATGAAGTTGATAGGATCACTACTCGGGGACTAATGTGATGAAGATGATATGATCACTGCTCGGGGACTAATGTGATGAAGACGATAGGATCACTGCTTGGGGACTAATATGATGAAGTTGATAGGATCACTGCTCAGGGACTAATGTGATGAAGATGATAGGATCACTTAACATGATGAAGTTGATAGGATCACTGCTCGGGGAATAACGTGATGAAGTTTATAGGATCACCGCTCAGGGAATAACGTGATGATGTTGATAGGATCGCTACTCAGGGACTAACTTGATGATCTTGATAGGATCACTGCTCGAGGATTAACATAATGAAATTGATATGATCACTGCTCGGGGACTAACGTGATGAAGTTGATAGGATCACTGCTCGGGGATTAATGTGATGAAGATGATAGGATCACTGCTCGGGGACTAATGTGATGAAGATGATAGGATCACTGCTCGGGGACTAATGTGATGTAGTTGATAGGATCACTGCTCAGGGACTAATGTGATGAAGATGATAGGATCACTTAACATGATGATGTTGATAGGATCGTTGCTCGGGGACTAACGTGACAAAGTTTATAGGATCACCGCTCAGGGACTAACGTGATGATGCTGATAGGATCACTACTCATGGACTAACGTGATGATGTTGACAGGATCACTGCTCGAGAATTAACATGATGAAGTTATTATGATCACTGCTCGGGGAATAACGTGATGAAGTTGATCGGATCACCACTCAGGGACTAACATGATGAAGTTGATAGGATTACTGCTCGGGGACAAACGTGATGAAGTTGATAGGATCACTGCTCGGGGACTAATATGATGAAGTTGATAGGATCACTACTCGGGGACTAATGTGATGAAGATGATATGATCACTGCTCGGGGACTAATGTGATGAAGACGATAGGATCACTGCTTGGGGACTAATATGATGAAGTTGATAGGATCACTGCTCAGGGACTAATGTGATGAAGATGATAGGATCACTTAACATGATGAAGTTGATAGGATCGTTGCTCGGGGACTAACGTGACAAAGTTTATAGGATCACCGCTCAGGGACTAACGTGATGATGCTGATAGGATCACTACTCATGGACTAACGTGATGATGTTGACAGGATCACTGCTCGAGAATTAACATGATGAAGTTATTATGATCACTGCTCGGGGAATAACGTGATGAAGTTGATCGGATCACCACTACGGGACTAACATGATGAAGTTGATAGGATTACTGCTCGGGGACAAACGTGATGAAGTTGATAGGATCACTGCTGGAGGACTAATATGATAAAGTTGATAGGATCACTACTCGGGGACTAATGTGATGAAGATGATATGATCACTGCTCGGGGACTAATGTGATGAAGACGATAGGATCACTTCTTGGGGACTAATATGATGAAGTTGATAGGATCACTGCTCGGGGACTAATGTGATGAAGATGATAGGATCACTTAACATGATGAAGTTGATAGGATCACTGCTCGGGGAATAACGTGATGAAGTTTATAGGATCACCGCTCAGGGAATAACGTGATGATGTTGATAGGATCGCTACTCAGGGACTAACTTGATGATCTTGATAGGATCACTGCTCGAGGATTAACATAATGAAATTGATATGATCACTACTCGGGGACTAACGTGATGAAGTTGATAGGATCACTGCTCGGGGATTAATGTGATGAAGATGATAGGATCACTGCTCGGGGACTAATGTGATGAAGATGATAGGATCACTGCTCGGGGACTAATGTGATGTAGTTGATAGGATCACTGCTCAGGGACTAATGTGATGAAGATGATAGGATCACTTAACATGATGATGTTGATAGGATCGTTGCTCGGGGACTAACGTGACAAAGTTTATAGGATCACCGCTCAGGGACTAACGTGATGATGTTGATAGGATCACTACTCATGGACTAACGTGATGATGTTGATAGGATCACTGCTCGAGGATTAACATGATGAAGTTATTATGATCACTGCTCGGGGAATAATGTGATGAAGTTGATCGGATCACCACTCAGGGACTAACGTGATGAAGTTGATAGGATTCTTTGGGGACAAGCGTGATGAAGTTGATAGGATCCTTTGCTCGGGGACTAATATGATGAAGTTGATAGGATCACTACTCGGGGACTAATGTGATGAAGATGATATGATCACTGCTCGGGGACTAATGTGATGAAGACGATAGGATCACTTCTTGGGGACTAATATGATGAAGTTGATAGGATCACTGCTCGGGGACTAATGTGATGAAGATGATAGGATCACTTAACATGATGAAGTTGATAGGATCACTGCTCGGGGAATAACGTGATGAAGTTTATAGGATCACCGCTCAGGGAATAACGTGATGATGTTGATAGGATCGCTACTCAGGGACTAACGTGATGATGTTGATAGGATCCTTTGGATTAAAATAATGAAGTTGATATGATCCTTTGCTGGGGACTAGCGTGATGAAGTTGATAGGATCCTTTGCTCGGGGATTAATGTGATGAAGATGATAGGATCCTTTGCTGGGGACTAATGTGATGAAGATGATAGGATCACTGCTCGGGGACTAATGTGGTGTAGTTGATAGGATCACTGCTCGGGGACTAATGTGATGAAGATGATAGGATCACTTAACATGATGAAGTTGATAGGATCGTTGCTCGGGGACTAACGTGACAAAGTTTATAGGATCACCGCTCAGGGACTAACGTGATGATGCTGATAGGATCACTACTCATGGACTAACGTGATGATGTTGACAGGATCACTGCTCGAGAATTAACATGATGAAGTTATTATGATCACTGCTCGGGGAATAACGTGATGAAGTTGATCGGATCACCACTCAGGGACTAACATGATGAAGTTGATAGGATTACTGCTCGGGGACAAACGTGATGAAGTTGATAGGATCACTGCTCGAGGACTAATATGATAAAGTTGATAGGATCACTACTCGGGGACTAATGTGATGAAGATGATATGATCACTGCTCGGGGACTTATGTGATGAAGACGATAGGATCACTTCTTGGGGACTAATATGATGAAGTTGATAGGATCACTGCTCGGGGACTAATGTGATGAAGATGATAGGATCACTTAACATGATGAAGTTAATAGGATCACTGCTCGGGGAATAACGTGATGAAGTTTATAGGATCACCGCTCAGGGAATAACGTGATGATGTTGATAGGATCGCTACTCAGGGACTAACTTGATGATCTTGATAGGATCACTGTTCGAGGATTAACATAATGAAGTTGATATGATCACTGCTCGGGGACTAACGTGATGAAGTTGATAGGATCACTGCTCGGGGATTAATGTGATGAAGATGATAGGATCACTGCTCGGGGACTAATGTGATTAAGATGATAGGATCACTGCTCGAGGACTAATGTGATGTAGTTGATAGGATCACTGCTCAGGGACTAATGTGATGAAGATGATAGGATCACTTAAGATGATGAAGTTGATAGGATCGTTGCTCGGGGACTAACGTGACAAAGTTTATAGGATCACCGCTCAGGGACTAACGTGATGATGTTGATAGGATCACTACTCATGGACTAACGTGATGATGTTGATAGGATCACTGCTCGAGGATTAACATGATGAAGTTATTATGATCACTGCTCGGGGAATAATGTGATGAAGTTGATCGGATCACCACTCAGGGACTAACGTGATGAAGTTGATAGGATTACTGCTCGGGGACAAACGTGATGAAGTTGATAGGATCACTGCTCGAATACTAATATGATGAAGTTGATAGGATCACTACTCGGGGACTAATGTGATGAAGATGATATGATCACTGCTCGGGGACTAATGTGATGAAGACGATAGGATCACTGCTTGGGGACTAATGTGATGAAGTTGATAGGATCACTGCTCGGGGACTAATGTGATGAAGATGATAGGATCACTTAACATGATGAAGTTGATAGGATCACTGCTCGGGGACTAACATGATGAAGTTTATAGGATCACCGCTCAGGGAATAATGTGATGATGTTGATAGGATCGCTACTCAGGGACTAACGTGATGATGTTGATAGGATCACTGCTCGAGGATTAACATAATGAAGTTGATATGATCACTGCTCGGGGACTAACGTGATGAAGTTGATAGGATCACTGCTCGGGGATTAATGTGATGAAGATGATAGGATCACTGCTCGGGGACTAATGTGATGAAGATGATAGGATCACTGCTCGGGGACTAACGTGGTGAAGTTAAAATGTTTTAACCCTATTGGGAGGAGATGTTAATGTAATACTTCGTTGTAGATGATTTGTCTTTGTAGGGAGAGCGAGGGCTCTGTGGGGATTGTAGAGATTACTCTGTGGGAATACTTGTGTGAAACTGACTCTGTGGGGATGTGTTGGTAACTTGAATCATTATTCAGACAACTAGCGCCTATAATAACTGCTATTTCTTGCTGTTAGAAGGAAGTGACTGGACAGATATTTTCCATTTGAACTTGAAGATGATAACAATGTGGTCTGTAAGTAGGTGATCTAGATGAGACATAGTCGTATGCTTAAATCCCTAAATTGGGCCTAGACCTCCCTTTCGAGTTTTCAGTCTACCGGGATACCCTTTTTCGCCCAAGCCGCCTTTTTAGGTTTTCGATTTGTCGGGTGTACATTTTTTGTATATATGTCCTTAATTTTTGCCCGAACCCTTTTGGTTCGTCGGGACGTCCTTATTTTTGCCTAGGCCAATCGACCTAGCAGGTCTCGTTTATGCGTAGCATTTTTTGACTACGTCTGCTTTCACAGGGTGCAGGAAATCTTCATCGTCCATGGTGGTGAGCGTTGTAGCACTGTCAAAATATTCCCTTTTGTATGTGGGAGTTTATCTACCTCTGGGATCAATATCCTGGTGTACTTGACGCTTGAAGTTATTGGTGAACTGCTGAATTTAGAAGGTCTGATAGTCTTGACCTTCTCGAGTAGTTTTCTAAGGAATGTTATGGGAGAATGACACCATCTGATACTACTATCACAGAAGAGTAACTCAATGGCTTATGCCCCAAGTTATTCATATGTAAGTTATGCCCCTGGCTATTCATCACTTTTGAGAGATTCTTTGAATCTTGACCTGATTTCCCAGATGAGTTGGGTGATAGCATGTCATGCCCCTTGATTGGAAAGGCTTGTTACTAGAGATGTCCTTATCGGTAGTAATTTTGTCCATTGGGAGGACCTTCATTCATTGAATATTCGTCATGCGAAATCCTCTGTTGTCAAACATTTAGTCATATGCAAACAGTGGTATTAAAATGCAAAGCTTGTGTCTATCTTGAGGTTTATAAAAATGTATTTTAGTAAAACAAAATTTGTAAGAATAATGATATCAACTCAGTTCAAGATACCTCAAGATACCTTCAGCAACAGTAGTCAAGATACCTTTTTATAGCAGTACGCTTTCGAACTAACCGTGCTTTAATTAGGAATTTTAATGGTTATAACGTGGCTCGGTTCACGGTTTAAGAAACAAAGGATAATGGCTCGAAATTTATTTGTACCCAACCCAATCTCCGTGATGTTCTCTAGTCCTATGTTCAGTTGATTGTGCATCCTTAAGTTCCAATAAAATTTGCAACTCTTATATTTGGTGACGGTTCAGAAATCGGAAGTTTATTTGAAAAGAGAATCATCATTTTTTGTAACATTTTTCTTTTTATTAAGGGTTTGTATTGACCGCTTTTTGACTTTGTTATCCCTAGCTTTTGCCTGAACAGTTTATTTTGAGATTACAGTCAGCGAGATGTTTCATTTTTTCCTTAAGTCTCCTTCATAGGTTTTTGACTTACCGATCTTTTCTTTTGATAGATATTGTTACTGAATTAATGATTCTGAGGAACCATCACGGTTTTTGACTTAGAAAGATATCTTTAACATTACTCGGCGTGATTGTTGCACATTTAGATTAAGCGAAACTACCACCTTGGTTATGATTAAGGGTTTAAATTTGTAAAAACAAACTTCTACTTATTAGGCTTAAAGGGGTTGACTAGGTATAAACTTCCTTATATCTCCATTATTTAGGAATTGAAACAAGGCTTGTACATCGTCAGCACAGTTTGTTCAAAAGCATACTGTAAGAAATTATGGTATCGTCTTCGTCATCCTCCATCTAAAGGCTTACCGCTTTAACAAGAGTTGAATATCACAAAAAGTAAGAAACACAATTTAAATATAGTGAAACGAATGAATCATTTCAAGACAAACATGTGCAATGCCTTAATGTGAAAAGCCAAAGTTTGACATAAGGATAAACGATCAAGAAAACAAAAGAAATTACAACTAAAATTCAAATGAATGAAAGCTTCTCCGCCTGAATTCGTCACTTTAGATTGCATGCCTTGCAGTTTCGGTATTTGATGGATGGTAGAAAAACTCAACCTGACCATCTTGCGTGAACTTGAGAACTTTTTTGTTAATTAGGTCCTGAATATTGTTTTTCGGGGCCCAACAATTAGTTGTGTCATGTCCAGGTCTATTGGAATGGTATGCACACTTTGTATTGGGATTTTACTTTGGAGAAGATGTCTTAACATGCTGAGACGGATCTCTCAAAGTAATCAACTCTTCTTTCAATATATGTTGTAATGCTTGAGATAATGGCATGTTGATTTTGGAAAATTGTCTTCTGGGTGTATCTTGCTTATGTCGATTGCTTTGTTGTTGTTGGCGAAGCAATGTGAACTTGTCTCTTTCTTGTGAACAAGTCAACTTTTGTCTCATTGGAGGTTGGTTAATGTTTGGATCCCCAACTCTAGCGGTTCGTCCCATTCGGTTGTCTTCGAACTTGAGAAGCACGCTGATGAAGACTCTCAATTCTTCTTGCCCTCGGGCTAAGTTTTGGATAACAGCCATCTGACCAATCATCTGGATTCTCATCTCTGCTATCTCAGCTTGCATTTTTTCAAATTGGCCATCCTTGTTGTCTTCAAGATTCTATCTTAGTGATGATCTCTTTCAGATCTTTCTGACCTTGAGCTAAGCTGGTCAACATTTCCTTGAATTGAGCGTTCTGAGCCTCAAGGTGTATGGCAGTCTGTTCGAGAGCCGTTTCTGCTTAAATAAACAGTGCGAGAATAAGAAAACCGGTCTTCGATGTACCTGTTATGAAATGTTATGAAATGATATGCAATGTTATGCACTGCAATGTTTTCAAGGACCTTTAGGAATTTAAATTTGTTAAACCAGCAAGAACAAACTTTTTATTAGTTTACTTTTAGCAAGTACAAAAGAAAGTTTAAACAAATAAAAATAAATTCCTAGAGCTTAGGTTTCCCATGGAAGCTTCATCTTTGTATTGAGATAGGTATTGATGCCTTGCTCCTTGTGAAGTGGCTTCGTCAACTCTAATACCTTTTTCTCGCTTGCATGGAATTGAGTTTTGAAGGTATCCATTTCTTCTTTAAGTTTAATCCAGGATCTATTCAGGTCCTCGAAATTAGAAGGCATGTCCAGATGAAGAATGGTATAGGGTTCGTCACCTTCAGCAACAGGTTCCATAACCACTAGTAGAATAGCTGTAAACGGCATCATGAGGTTTTGAGCTCGAGCTCGCACCCATTTGAGGTAAGGTTCCCAAGGAATGGAATTTTTGTGCCCCAAAGTCCTGGTATTAGTGTTCTTCACCATGCCCCAAGCGTGCACAAATCTTCGATAGTAGTTCTGGAGATCGTTTTCGTAGTAAAACACAATGTCTTGGAGAAGCATATCATGAGGACCATCTTTTCGATTATAACCAAACTGACGTAGAGCTAGAGAAGGGTTGTAAGTGATACTTCCCTGTTATACCCCAAAATTTTCCTTCTTACTTCTCAAGACAATTCACATCTCCATACTTAAGGATTTTACAAGGGTGGACCAGACAAACTCTCTCCTAAGCAATCAATCCAAAATAGGGTTTTTCTCCTCTCAAGTCAAAATGTATTTCCAATGCTTCAAGTAGTTATCATACCTCATCATATTCCTCAAGGGATCACTATGTCAAGTTCCAAGCCCTACAAGTTCAAATTGCTCATCTAATTGCTCAGATAGTTAAAAATCAGCTGTGTTGGACAAAGAGTCAACTATGGTCAACATACAGTAAAACTTCATAATTTTTGGTCAACATCAATATTTTGAAGTAATATTTATCATTTGATCAAGGGTTGACCATGATTCATCAAGAAATGTCAAGATCTGATCAAAAGTCAAAGTTTCCAAATTAGGGCTTCTCTAGACAAAAGTCAAGAACTTTGACCAAGCATAACTTTCACATACTTCATCGAAATTTCTCTACCAAGCTCATTTTGAAGAGAATTCAATTCTCTAAAACTTCATGTCTCTGAGCTTGGTAGAAAATGCTTCATTTGGAAGTTATGGATCAAGACATTATAGGTCCTTCTAGAAAAGTCAACAAAAGTCATCTTTTGCAAAAAGTGTCCATGAGCATGGTGTGTCGTGAAGCTGACTTTGTAGGTTTTGTATTGCAAATGTGCGGATAGCAAGAGTCGCCACCGACTTTTCTTTTATCAATTAAGGGAAGGTGAAAAGAGCGGAAATGACCTTCGTTAGATTACGAGTAAGGAGAAAGGTATTAGCACCCTTTCCATCCTTAGTTATCTCGGGCACTTAGTTGCTCTTAGATTACTTTAAAATTATGCTTTTGTGTGTTTGACAAAATGTTTTGAAAAAGGCATTTCGCTTTGACTTTGTAATGATTCATGTAGGAATGTATACAAAGTGTTGGAAATGTTTTGTTTTGAAAAGAGTTTGAACTTTGACAAAAGTGTGAGGTGCGAAAAGTATTTTGATAGAGCAAGCAACTAAAAGTCTTATTACCTACTCGAGCAGTCGTTTTCATGTTGTTTCGTTCCTTTAGAATAGTGTTATCCATACCATTAGTTGGTAGGTAACCTATTAGTTGGATATAGCGGGACATTCGAAGGGACATCGGATGGTCATAGAAGGCAACTTGTAGGAAGTATCCTAGCACATTCGAAGGACTATCATCATTTTCATAGGCGACAATCGGGTCAAGATCATGTATTCGGAGGCGACATCGTGGGTCTTATGATCTTTGTATTGAAGGACTATGATGATTTGTTTTGAAAACAGCGGTGCTAAAATACCTCACGTTAGAGGACATGACCATTTGAATTAGTAAGGCAACGAGAGAATTACCCTAAGGGGTGCATGTGTGAAGAAGTGTGTCAATTCGAGATATGTTTATCTTGAAGTTAAGAGTGAGCTATGTCCAATTAATATCTTGTCATACGCCTAATTACTAACAGTTTATAAAATCGGAAATTAAATTGCGGAAATGTAAAGTGCGGAAAGATAAATCCTCGCTATTACATGGCTTTAGAGGATACATAATTTAAAGTGTGGAAAATAAAAGTCCTAATTAAACTATTACATCCCAGGCAATTACATAATATGAAAAGCAATAAAATTGTCAAAGCGAGATAACCTTGAGGAGAATCATCTGACAGTATATTAACTGCGCCATCATGCACTTGGTGTTTGAAAAAACAAAATCAATTGTTTTTGAATGTAAACGTGTCATTGATTTGAATTCAAACCAGTCAGGTGTGGACCCCATGACTTATGAATGGGCGAATCGGAGAGACCCATGGCGCACATGATCCTCTGGGTCAACCCGTATCAATGGCGGAGCCAGCTCGGGTCGTCTCTCAACTAGTCCGATGTCGAAACACGCAAAATAGGCAAAGCAAGAACAAAGGGATACCTACCCCTAAATCGGCCATGGCGAGTTCGATGGTGGCCTCCGTTTGACTTAAAATAAGCTACAATTTGGTTGACTTCATGGTTTGAAAACCCTAGACATGGCAATACATGATTCTGACGTTCAAACTCACGAACGATTGCCCAGATCGATCCCTTAGCATCTCATGAGCACATTAAAATCATTAGAATCAAGTAAAACAAGCAGATAATAAAAATGCAAAATCAAGAAATATTTGAATATGTATGAACATGTATGCATCGATTCAGGCTGCTTTGGTCATTGGCAATGATGTATACTTACACAATCTTACCCCCTGAACACAATGGAATGGTTTTGAGAGCTTGAAAGTGGCTGGAGAATGAATTTCGATTTTCACAACTTTGAGAAAATTTTTGGCAAAATAAGGGTTATGCTTTGAGCTAGGGTTTCGTCTCCTTTGCTTGGCAACATGCTTGGTATTTATAGAGTGTATTAGGAGAGCAAAAAGAAGGAAAAAAGATTGGATCATGAATGTGCCATAAATATTTTTCAAATAAAATCAAATTTTGGAAAAAAATTGATTTTCTCTTTAATGTGAGAGCTAGCACGAATTTGGCATGTTCCATGGGCTATCTTGGACCTCAAGTTTGATAGAAATTCACCTCTTTTGGAAAAATATCTTATTTTCATATTTTATATAATTTAATTTTGAATTAAATGGTTTTAAATTCAAAATAAATCAATAAAATAGAAAATTGTCATAATAACATCAATGGGTCACAAATAATATCATGAACAAGTTTGGATCATAAAATTATAGGCCCATTTGGAAAAAATTGCATTTTAACAAATATCTCCTTTTGTGCAATTATTCAGAAATGCCCAACTTGTGAATGGTGTATTTTGCTCAATTTTCCACATTTATGAGTGTTCTTGGACTTTTTCGAAAGCCCTAAGAGTCCTCTAACCAACCTCTTTGGTTTCATCTCAATTGGAGTTTCCATGCTCAATATATCTTCAAAACAAAAAGTTGACTTTTTGTTGACTTTGAAAAGGACCTGTAATGTTTTGATCCATACCTTCCAAATGAAGCAATTTTTGAACATTCTTGTGAGACATGAAGTTGTATAGAATTGAATTTCCTTCAAACCAAGAGGTGGTGGAAAAATTTCTGAGAAAGTATGAAGAAGTTATGCTCAGTCAAAGTTTGGTTGACTTTTCACTGAGAAACCCTAATTTTGAAAGTTTGACTTTTGAGCAAATCTTGAGTTTTCTTGATGAATCATGATAAACCCTTGATCAAATGATGAATGTAACTTCAAAATGAGGATGTTGACCAAAAATCATGAAGTTTGACTGTATGTTGACCACAATTGACTTTTTGTCCAATACAACTGATTTTCAACCATCTGAGCAATTGTCTGAGGAAACTTGACTTGTGAGGCTTGAAACTTGTCATGGAGAATCCTTGAAGCATATGAGGAGGCATGATGGCCATGGGAGAGGTTGGAAGTCCATCTGGATCTGAGAATTGCCAAACCCTAGTTTGGGTTGATTGTCTAGGAAGGGGTTTGTCTGATCAACCCTTGAGGAATCCTTGAGTATGGATGTATGAAATGTCTTGAGAAGTAGGAGGGCAAATTTTGGGGTATGACAGTTGCCCCTGTTCAATCTTCTTGTACTGGAAGGGTTAGATTGGCGTACTTGCCTTTCATGACCCGGAGATAGAAGATGATCGAACAGTCGAATACACCTGAAAAATTTGCACTCGCTGTTGGCTGGTGATGCGGGAATGGGCTTATAGATGCCATTTGGAGAAGCTGGGGAATGAGTCATACGCTAGACTCGAGATTGTTGTCCGGATCGGTGCTGGAGAGTGAGCCATACGATAGGCTCTGTAGATGTTTCTGGAAATGAAAGGAGCATGGAGATGGGCTTAAGATGCCATCCGGGGGGGTGGAGTCGTACGTTAGATTTCATGCTCATCCTTGAATGAAGTTATTGGTTTGTATTTATTTTTTAACCAAATATGCAGCATTCTGAAAGTGGAGAAATGTTGACAAGTAGTCGAGAGGCGGGCTTAAGATGCCATCAAGGCAATGGGTCGTCGCTAGACCACATGATTCTTTGATAATAAGAGTCGAATACATCTTCGTGCGATTACTCTGAGGAGATAGTAGTTGGAAAAACATGGATAGCTTCCCTGTTGTGCTTCGGGTATTGATCCAATGCCTATTATCGGAGGATAACTTGTGTGATCGTTCAGATAGTTTTCCCGTTTAGCTTAGGGTATTAATCACGGATCTGTTGTCGGAGGACAACAAGGCGATCGTTCGAGATAGTTTTCCGTCGGCTTGGGGCATTAATCACGGACTGTTTGTTTCAAAAGTGATTTACTGTTTTGGAAAAACAAGAAATTTTGATAGAATATCGTTAGTCTTATGCAAAGTATGATGCATGATGTGTATGAATGATATATGCATGTATTATGGTGTATGAGTAATGTATGAATGAAAGATGTTGTGGTACTTCAAAACATATCCATCTTGAAGAAGATCACGAATATTACATTTGGAGATTCTAACCACATTTGAGGATGGAAACCTTGAGAAGAAAGATAACCTTGATTCCTCCGGTGCACTATCTGACCAAGTTTTGGGCCTAGATATTGTTGAGGATGGTAGAGATCGAGAAACACGTTGTTGAGGATCTTATACACAGACCCTGCTGGGGAAAGCCTGGGAGGTGCTCTACTGGGGATCTTGCATGTAAATCCTGCTGGAGAGTATTTGATAGCTGCTTGGAGACCAGGTTAGAAGGATCTGGAGCCCGTTGTAATCTCTGACTGAGGAACAAAAGATGTAGGTTTCCTCCGGTGCACTATCTGACCAAGTTTCAAGTCTGAATACTGCTGTTGTCGGGGAAAGGGGAATTGTTGAGGGATATTCTGCTGGGGATGAATACCTCGGCCGGGGATGAATCGTTACTGCTTGAAGACTGATGTAACACAATTTTAGTTGAGTGGAATCATTGCTCGGGGACTAACGTATACTCCGCTGGGGAAGATGAGCGACACCTCTGTGGGGATCATGCTCTGTGGGGGAATGCATTGGTGACTTTCGTCGTCATCTCAATTCCTGGAGCCTGTAGTAATTACTTTTGCATGTTCACTTTTCGCATGTTTGTGAATAGATTTTTATTGTCAAATGCATATAATCATTCAAAGCAAACGTTGGACTTTATGCAAACGACAATAGCAAAATTGTAAAGAGAAGAAATTTGTATTTATTTGAAATGGGGTATGGCCAAGTAATTTGTACACAAGAAGGTAAAAGCTATGCGAAACAATCTCATTAAGTTCCAACTATGCTAGTACTCATATATTTCAACTATCTCATCTCCTTCATCGTTAGAAAGTGGGTGAATTGATCTTCACCATTTGAACCTTGAATCTTGATAGTAGTCTAGAAATAGGTGATCTGGATGAGACATAATTAAATGCGCTTAAATCTAACTTTTGCCTAGGCGCCCTTTCGGGTTTCGGTCTCTGGGATACCCTTTTTCCCAAGTCGCCTTTTCGGGTTTTCGACTTGTCGGTGTATGTTTTGTATATATCCTTAATTTTGCAGAACCCTTTTGGTTCTCCATGATGCCTTATTTTTCCTAGGTCGATCGACCTAGCGGGTCTATTTGTCGTAGTATTTTTGACTATGTCTGCGTTCACGGGTGTGGGAAGTCTTCACCATCCATGGTGCTAAGTATCATAGCTCCGCCGGAAAATACTGTCTTTACCACATATGGTCCCTCATAGGTGGGAGTCCATTTGCCCCTGGGATCTCCTTGTGGAAGAATGATGCGCTTGATTACTAGATCACCGACTTGGTAGACTCGGTGCTTAACTCTCTTGTTAAATGCTCTGATCATTCGCTTCTGATAGATCTGTCCATGATAGATGGATGCGAGTCGTTTCTCATCAATTAAGTTAATCTGGTCAAGGCGAGTTTGGACCAATCGTCTTCGCCTAACTCTGCGTCCTGAAGGGCTCTAGTTGAGGGTATCTGAACCTCAATTGGTAGGACTGCCTCCATACCATATACAAGAGAGAAGGGGGTTGCCCCTGTTGATGTCCGTACTGTAGTGCGATAACCATGAAGAGCGAATGGTAACATCTCATGCCAATCTTTGTAAGTCACTGTCATCTTCTGTATGATCTTCTTAATGTTCTTGTTGGCGGCTTCCACTGCGCCATTCATCTTAGGCCGATAAGGAGAAGAGTTGGTTTCTCAAATATGTATTTTATCGGATCCATCTTAGAAATCAACAAGGTAGTGTGAGTCAACATATCTTGTCTTAGTCGTGAGTAGCCCAAA
The DNA here is from genome assembly GCA_021764765.1 of Vicia sativa. Lineage (NCBI taxonomy): Eukaryota > Viridiplantae > Streptophyta > Magnoliopsida > Fabales > Fabaceae > Vicia > Vicia sativa. The sequence goes on from CM038797.1 coordinate 45,239,325, forward strand.
AAGCGCAAGTTTTCTCATTGTGAGTATCTTGTTTCCGATCGGTAAACTTTTGCTAAGGTAGTATATTGCATACTCTTTTCGACCAAACTCGTCATGTTGCCCCAACACACACCCATTGAGTTCTCTAACAACATCAAGTACATGATAAGAGGTCTTCCTTGATGACATCGGGATAGGAGGATTACATGGGTACTCCTTGATTTTGTCAAAAGCGATCGCAATCGTCATTCCATTCTACCACTTGATCTTTCTTGACAACTTGAAGATTGGCTCACAGGTAGCAGTTAAATGTGCAATGAATCTGGAAATGTAATTTAATCGGCCCAAGAAACCTTTGACTTCCTTCTCGGTGCGGGGAGCTGGCATCTCTTGAATATCTTTAACCTTGGCGGGGTCAACCTCAATAGCTTTTCCACTGACAACAAACCCTAAGAGTTTCTGGATCTGACTCCAAAGGTGCACTTGTTGGGATTAAGTCTCAGTCTATACTTCTTCAATCTATCAAACAGTTTCAGTAGATGATCAAGATGTTCTTCTTCAGTCTATGATCGAGCTATCATGTTGTCGACGTAGACCTCATCTCGTGATGAATCATGTCATGAAATAACGTCACCATAGCGATAAGTGGCACTGCGTTCTTGATCGAGCGGCATAACCTTGTGAAAGTGCCTCAGCATGTAAAGAAAGTAGTTTTCTCCATGTCCTCGGGAGCCATTTTGATCGATTGTAGAAGAAACCATCCATGAAGGAAAACCTTATCTTTGGCGGTGTTGTCAACGAACATCAATGTGGGGAGTGGAAAATCGTCTTTCGGACTTGCTTTGTTCGGATCTCGTAATCCACACACATTCGTACCTTGCCATCCTTCTTGAGCACGGGTACCACATTTACAACCTTGTGGATAGGAAATGTGACTAGGAAGCCGTTGAAGCTGTTTCATAACCGGTTTGATTTTCTCGACATTTCGGGATGCATCGTGACCTTTTCCGAAAACCTTCTTTTGTCGACAAGCGGTGCACCACAATATCAATGTCTAGACTGGCATGTCTTTGTAGGACCAAGCAAAACCTCGATATAGTCTCGTAGCATGCATACCTTTCTTTAACATTGTTCTCAAGTCCGCTCTATCTTGATCTCTTTTACATCTTCATCATTAAATTTACAACCTCCACTTGCTCTGTGGCTATATAACTCGCTCTTCTTGTTGTAATCGACAAGTTCTCACGGAACTTCACAATCTTCCTCATTTTCGTCTTCGGCTTGGTAGATCGGATTATCGACGTCATATTTAGCAATAGCATAGGTGTTATCAACAAGATTCAGAGTGATTCTGCAGTGTATCACGTGGGTGTGTGTAAGAAACACATAGCTTTTTGAAGGGTGATAAAGTAAAGAAAGACAACAATTAAATGCAAAATCCAACGATTTTATTGAATGAAAATATGCAAATGACAGATAATAACCCTCACAAACGAGCCATGATGCCCCGGGTAAGGCACTAGGCTTTGGAGTTCATTGTTCAAAACATAGAAATTGCTGTCTAAAGGAGATTGGTATAGCGTCTTGAGTCTTCCAATTCTTTGAGCCACAATATGCAGGTTGGGAAGATCCACTTGCGATGTCGAAGTGGTTGTAAGTCGTCTTCTATAGCATGGATTCCACGGGCGTGCGGAAAGGAAGTTGGCCGGCCGTTCGCGGTATCATCTTCGACCTTTGATGGTGAAGCCTAAACCGTCTTGTCGGTTGAAAGGAAGATCGGGGCTGACCCCAAATAGTACTACCTCCTTCTTGATAGCGACTTGTGCATCTTTCGTGAGGCCATCCTAGGCGGAACTTGTGTAACCACGGAGTGACAAGAGTCGTGAGGCATGACTCGGGTATTGTTTCAAAAGCTTGACAAGGAGTCTCGAAGAATTCACGTCCACCTCGAGGTAGCGGAATGGTAGATGGTGACCATATACTCTTCTTCACCACATCTGTAACAATCTTCCCTTTCAGGGTATTTCATCTTACGATGCAAGGTAGAGTAACAACGCTTGCCCATGTATCAAGGGCGTCCAGTAGGCAGAGTAAAATGGACGGATGTCCATGACATAGAAAGTGGAATCAAAAGTCGGGAACCGACTTTAAAGTGATGAGCTCTCAATCTTGTTTGCTTAGAACCATCAAAAGCTCTCACAATAATGTCCTGGGTCTCATAACCAACCCTTCAACATCAAGTCGATCAAAAGCGGTCTTGGCGGGATGTTGAGGAGAACCGTATCCACCAAACATGAGACAATGTAGTGCCCTTGCATTCAACGAGATGTGCAAGGCTTTGTTTTCATTCTTTCCGCGGGACTCAAATCGACATCGAGAGAAGCCTAGGCGTTGTTGGCGGCTAGGCTAGCAATACAAACCTCAGGCGGTCGGTAGTAGTATCTTGCGGTACATGAGCATTCTTGAAACTTCACCAAGGCGTTAGCATGAGCCTCGAGCACAAGAGTAGAGCAAGCATGGAGATCTTGGGCGAAGTCATCCCAGTGTTCCACAACATTGTAGTCACTCTTCTTGATAATCTTGAATTTCCTCCATTTCTCGTTTGGAGGTGTCTTGACAACTTCCTTTGGCACTCTGTCGGCGGGATGAGTTCTTGGCTCTTTCCCTCTAGCTTGGGGAATGGATTGAATAGGCGGAATGCGGTGGTGTCATGATGTCTTTTGGAGGAGAGATATCTAGAGAAAACCCTTGGGTTACGGTCACCTTACTGGATCCGGTGATGTTTTCAATGTCAGGAATGGTAGCTTCAGCTGTAAGATCTTCAATGGTCAAAGGATCTTGCTTGACGCCATGATAGTAAATATCGACTCCGTATTTCAAGGATAGCCTTGTCGAAGGAATATGGGCTGGTCTTGGAGAAGTAATGATGAGAGGTGCCACTCTTGGCGGGATCGTGAGGAAATCCTTATTGTGTTAACATCAGCATAGTCTTCTGGGAAATCGTCACCCCATCCGGTCACCTTAACATCTTCAATGGGAATCTTGTAGCTTTCAGGAACAATGTACTTTACCATGTAATCATACTTTCCACTTGGCTGCCCCAAGGTATCCCACACAGACGGTACGGCTTCATTCACATCTTCGATCTTCAATTTCTTAGACGTGCTTTCACACAAACTCTCCACAGGTGGTTTCGGGAATAGTATTTCACGGTTATCCATCATGCCTGAACACGTCTTCTCGACCAAGCACAACCATCAGTGCGGATGGGCTGCGGCAATTCTCTGGCATCACAGGTTGACACGGCATGTAGCAAATTCTTCTTAACGATCATCGGAGGAATGGTCAAGTCATCTATGTTGGCGTAAGTATCCTCACCATGACATTGGAACTCTTGTCATGGTTAGGCATAGGAGCATTGATCACATTGGTCTCGATAGGAGGATCAAACTCAATCTGCTTAGCTTGATCATATCTTGAATCTTGTTCTTGAGCCCAACAATTGTCGATTATCGTGCCACAGGCATTGGAGTGGTAAGCACACTTAGCATTAGGATTTTATCTCGGAGGAAGTGTTGACACTCGAGGAGGATCCTTCAATGTCGACTCTGCTTTCAACATGTGTTGCAAGGCTTGCAACAATGGCATGTTGATCTTAAATGCTTCTTAGTGGCGCGTTTTGGCTACGCGTGTTGTCTCATTGAGGTTGTCTTGATGTAGGATTGGAGATCCTGGCCCCCCAGTTGAGCACGGTCGGTCTTGGCAAGGCTTTTGACCATACGGCATTAGTTTCTTTCTTACCACCAAAGATCTCTTCGCAACATTTGAAGGTGTCTACATGAATCTTTCCACTCTTGATACACCTTCAATCGCTCTCTGTCAATATCAACTCGGTGAATCCGGCCGAAGAGTTTCAATCGGATGATTGAAGAATGGGCTGTCGGTGTTCCCATAAACATATCAACCAACTCCCTATTGGACAAGGGTGGTTGAACTCACTGCTAGATCTCTCCATTTACAGGCATACTCCTTGAACTTCTCATCAGACCCAAAGACATGCTTTGTAGTTGCATGCAGTGGGTGTCAATTCACATTGTACTCATCATGCAGAAAGCATCGCCAAGTCACTCCAAGTACGGATACGGTCATTCTCTGGTGATAATACCATTTCAAGCGAGTTAGGAAAACTCTCTTGAAAATAGTGCATCCTGACTTTACATCATCGGTGTGAGGGATTGATCTTACGAACATAGGACTTCAAATGCGACCCGGACAAGAAATGCCATCATACTTGGCAAAGTTGGAACTTTGAACTTGGGAGGAATCACCACACTAGGAACAAGACTCGGATCATCAAAATTCAACGGACATCTTGATTTTCCACATTCAAGCGGTCTTCAAGTTGCTTGTACTTGTCACCTTCAGTCTTGGCTATAGTCGGGCGATCCTCTCTCTCCTTCTCGGGCTCATGGTCATCTTCGTTACCCTTGACACTCCCTCATTCTTGACACTTCCTTGAGAGCTCTGTTGACCACCTTAGGACCACCTTTGTAGCGTCGCCCATGTTAAGAAGACCAAGCGACCTTTTCTTTGTTGATGAGCTTCTTGGATCTTCTTGGCCTTGGACCAAGTGGTGAACATCTCTTGCCCAGGCATTACGAGCACGAAGATCTTTGATGTTCGAGCCATTTACGCTAAAATAAATAGCGAGAAAATGAAAACCAATATTCAATGTACTGTTATGAGATGTTATGCCATGATATCACGATGTTTATGCGAATGCAATACAATGTTTTCAAGGACCTTAGAGATTTAAATTTGTTAAACAAGCATGAACAAACATTTATTAGTTCTCTTTGATTCTTTTTCTTTTAAGTACAAAGATAGTTCAAAACAATAAAAGAAAACATATAAATCCTAAAGGTCTAAGTCTCCCATGGGCTTCCTTTTGGTGCCGAGGTAGGCGTTGATGCTTCACTCCTCGTGAAGTAGCTTGGTCGACTCTAGCACTTTCTTCTCGCATACGAGCTTCAAAGGTATCCCTTTCTTCTTTAAGTGAATCCGGATCTCTTCAGTCTTCAAAATCGGTAGGCATGTCGGGATGGAGAGCGGTATAGGTCGTCACCTATAGCAGGTTCCATAATTCTTGGTAAAGCAGTGAATGGCATCATGAGGTTTTGAGCTCGAGCTCGCCATTTGAGTTAAGGTTCCCAAGGAATGGAGTTTTGGTGCCCCAAAGTCTTGGTATCGAGTCTTCTTTACCATGCCCGTGTATGAACCTTCGTCGGTGATGGAGATCGTGGTGTAGTCGAACACAATATCTTGGAGAAGCATATCATGTGGGCCATCTCTTGAGCAAAACTAAAGCGTAGAGCTAAAGAAGGGTTGTAAGTAATACCTCCCTTATACCAAGTAGTGGTACATTAGGGAATGCTCCTGGCCTCAATGAAGGTGAAATCCTTTTGAGAGAAAAGACTCCAACAGATATCGAATGAGAGAGTGACATTAACCTTTGAGACCACTTCATCTTTGTTCGTTCTTCAAAGCGATGGAGGAAGGTCGAAATAAACCACAGGAAAGTAACGGTATGCAACACATGAGAGTTCTTGTCTTTTGATAGTACAAGTGTGGAGAATGGGATGTCTCCATGTAAAGTAGGCACAAGATTGCGGGTAAGGAATAACTTGATGGCGTTCACATCTATGAATTGATCCAACTTAGGGAATAGAACCAAACCATAGATTAACAAGGCTACAATATCTTCGAATGCATGGAAACTCATAACTTTGAGAATTCTCGGGCTTTCTTTATCGGAAACTTAGCAAGTAAACCCTTAACTCCTTCTAGTTTCCCAATTGGCTTCGATGTCGGCGCTTAAGATGTAAAGTGATGCAATGTCTTCGTACCTAGGAACTTTTCAAAACGGTGAATGGCATTTGGTCAGAATAGGTATCCCAGTAGTTTAGAGAACTCTTGCAAGGTAGGAACCAAGCGATAATGCGGAATGTAAAGCAATGGTGTTTGGATCAAAAAGCTGGAATAGGACATGCATCATATCTTCTTCAAGCGGAATAACCAAGTCAAGTAGATAACCATGTCTTTTGATGGTGAGCATGGTGGGAATTTACGAAACCAATTCTTTGAGTGAGAAGGTATACCCATGAAGTTGATTGGATATTCTTTCTAGAAGCCATAATCCCTACAAAGCAGAGCAAAGATAAATCCCTAGGTCCTTGAAATAGTTAGAAATGATATGCAATGTGAATGATGTCATGATGTCATGTTTAGCACACACAAACAATTCACACAATGAGCCTAGGTTTAAGGCTTGCATGAGGTATAGGTGATTACCCCACCAAAAGTTTGAGTTGGTTCATCTGTCCTATAATAATGCGGGTTCTAGGAATCTCATATCATTGATCTTTCTCGGGCGTTTATTTCAATATGACTACCAAGTGGTCGAGAAAATATCCCAAAGTCGATCTTAATGGCGTAGCATCAGTATCAACCAACCTTAGTACGCACCAAAGCCATCTCACTACCTTCTAATGGCCAAGATGGGTCAATTAAGGTTCTAAAAGTTTAGTTAGTGCTCGATGACACCACGAAGCAAATACTATCCTCAACTTGGAAATGAAGAGTATCGGGACAACCAAGTGTCACACTAACGTAGCCATCATGTTGACCGTTTGATATCGTCTAGCAGTCATGACGATTTTGCTACTTACCTAAAGGAAACCGGATCCGGGTGTAGGATCCCCACAAATATAATACCCAAGCAACCCTTAAAGATAAAGCAAGCAAGTCAAGCGAAGCGATAAAGGTGTTCTAGAAATCCCTAAGGCATTCTCTCTTTAGGGTGTCTCCCAGTCATGATTACATGTCTGGTGAAGCGACTTTGTAGGTTTTGTATCGCAAATGTGCGGATAGCAAGAGTCGCCACCGACTTTTCTTTTATCAATTAAGGGAAGGTGAAAAGAGCGAGGAAAAGACCTTCGTTAGATTGAGGAGTAAGGGAGAAGGTTATGAAAAGGGAAGGTATTAGCACCCTTTCCATCCGTAGTTATCTGGGCTCTTAGTTGCTCTTAGATCATCTTAAAAATTGTGCTTTACGTGTGTTTGAAAAATGTTTTGAAAAGGCATTTCGCTTTGACTTTGAAATGATTCATGTAGGAATGTATACAAAGTGTTCGGAAATGTTTCATTTTGAAAAGAGTTTGAACTTTGACAAAAGTGTGAGGTGTGAAAAGTATTTTGATAGAGCAAGCAACTAAAGTCTTATTACCTACTCGAATTAGTCGTTTTGTGTTATTTTACTTTCCTTTAGAATAGTGCTATCCATACCATTAGTTGGTAGGTAACCCTATTCGTTGGATGTAAGCGGGACATTCGAAGGGACATCGGATGGTCAAAGAAGGCAACTTGTAGGAAGTATCCTAGCACATTCGAAGGGACTATCATCATTTTCGTGGCGACAATCGAGGTCAAGATCATGTATTCGGAGGCGATATCGTGGGTCTTATGATCTTTGTATCGAAGGGACTATGATGATTTGTTTGAAGCAGGTGCTAGGATACCTCTACGTTCGAGGACTTGACCATTTGAATTTGTAAGGCAGAGAGAATTACCCTAAGGGTGCATGTGTGAAGAAGTGTGTCAATTCGAGATATGTTTATCTTGAAGTTAAGAGTATGTCCATTATTATCTTGCCATACCGCTAATTACTAACAGTTTATAAGATCACGGAAATTAAATTGCGAAAATGTAAAGTGCGGAAAGATAAATCCTACGTTATTACATGGCTTTGGGGCATATACATAATTTAAAGTGCGGAAAATAAAAGTCCTAATTAAACTATTACATCCCATAGGCAATTACATAATATGAAAAAGCGATAAAAATTGTCAAAGCGAGATAACTGTGAACGGATGAAAAATAAAATCGAAATTGAATAAGAGGAAAATGTTAGCAAAATAATAATTTTTGAATGACAAAAATGTTTTCATGCTGGAAATAACATTAATATGCTAAAATAATTTTTTGGAGTTAATTTAATAATTAAAAATCAATTAAAAGTGATTTAAATGATAAAATTGAAATGAAATTAAATATGCATGCAAAAATAATATTTTTAATTTTATAAATTAAATAAGCATTTTCTGAAAATAATGCAAAAAGAAAAAATACTTTTGGTGTTTTTAAATGCATGATAAAAATTATGAAAGATTAATTAAAATAGATGAAAATATTAAAAGAGGAAAATATGAAAAATAGTTAAAATATGAAGTTTGTAAAAAGAAAAAGAGAAACCGGTCCTGGTGTGGTTCGAACTCATGACCATGAGGAGAATCTTCTACAGCCAGCGCCTTAACCACTGCACCATCATGCACTTGGTGTTTGAAAAACACAAAATCAATTGTTTTTTGAATGTAAACGTGTCACGATTTGAATTCAAACCAGTCGGATGTGGACCCATGACTTATGAATGGATGAATCGAGAGACCCATCGCCCTTGATCCTCTCGACAGTCGACCCATATCATGGCGGAGCCTAGCGATCGTCTTCTCCGGCTAGTCCGATGTCGAAACCTGCAAAATAGGCAAAAGCAAGAACAAAGGGATACCCTACCCCCTAAATCGGCCATGGCGAGTTCGATGTTGGCCTCCGTTTGACCTGAAAACAACTGTACAAGCCGGTTCGAAGCTTCACAATTTGAAAACCCTAGACATGGCAATACATGATTCTGACATTCAAACTCACGAACGATTGCCCGGATCGATCCTTAGCATCTCATGAGCACATTGAAATCATTAGAATCAAGTAAAACAAGCAGATAATAAAAATGCAAAATCAAGAAATATTTGAATATGTATGAACATGTATGCATCGATTCAGGTTGCTTTGATCATTGGCAATGATGTATACTTACTCAATCTTACCCCCTGAACACAATGGAATGGTTTTGAGAGCTTGAAAGTGGCTGGAGAATGAATTTCGATTTTCACAACTTTGAGAAAATTTTTGGCAAAATAAGGGTTATGCTTTGAGCTAGGGTTTCGTCTCCTTTGCTTGGCAACTTGCTTGGTATTTATAGAGTATATTAGGAGAGCAAAAAGAAGGAAAAAAGAATGGATCATAATGTGCCATAAATATTTTTCAAATAAAATCAAATTTTGGAAAAAAATTTGATTTTCTCTTTAATGTGAGAGCTAGCACGAATTTGGCATGTTCCATGGGCTATCTTGGACCTCAAGTTTGATAGAAATTCACCTCTTTTGGAAAAATATCTTATTTTCATATTTTATATAATTTAATTTTGAATTAAATGGTTTTAAATTCAAAAATAAATCAATAAAATAGAAAATTGTCATGGCCAAGCATCAATAGGTCACAAATAATACCATGAACAAGTTTGGATCATAAAATTATAGGCCCGTTTGTAAAAAATTGCATTTTGACAAATATCTCCTTTTGTGAAATTGTTCAAAAATGCCCAACTTGTGAATGGTGTATTTTGCTCAATTTTCCACATTTTTGAGTGTTCTTGGACTTTTTGGAAAGCTCTAAGAGTCCTCTAATCAACCTCTCTGATTTCATCGCAATTCGAGTTTCCATGCTCAGTATATCTTCAAAACAAAAAGTTGACTTTTTGTTGACTTTGAAAAGGACCTGTAATGTTTTGATCCATACCTTCCAAATGAAGCAATTTTTGAACATTCTTGTGAGACATGAAGTTGTATAGAATTGAATTTCCTTCAAACCAAGAGGTGGTGGAAAAATTTCTGAGAAAGTATGAAGAAGTTATGCTCAGTCAAAGTTTGGTTGACTTTTCACTGAGAAACCCTAATTTTGAAAGTTTGACTTTTGAGCAAATCTTGAGTTTTCTTGATGAATCATGATAAACCCTTGATCAAATGATGAATGTAACTTCAAAATGAGGATGTTGACCAAAAATCATGAAGTTTGACTGTATGTTGACCACAATTGACTTTTTGTCCAATACAACTGATTTTCAACCATCTGAGCAATTGTCTGAGGAAACTTGACTTGTGAGGCTTGAAACTTGTCATGGAGAATCCTTGAAGCATATGAGGAGGCATGATGGCCATGGGAGAGGTTGGAAGTCCATCTGGATCTGAGAATTGCCAAACCCTAGTTTGGGTTGATTGTCTAGGAAGGGGTTTGTCTGATCAACCCTTGAGGAATCCTTGAGTATGGATGTATGAAATGTCTTGAGAAGTAGGAGGGCAAATTTTGGGGTATGACACATGGAAACTCCAATGAATATGAAACCCAAAATTATATTTAGAAGACATCTTGATATTTCTAAAAAGTCCAAGACCACCCAAAAATGTTGAAAATTGAGCAAGATACAAATTGTGCAAGTTGAGCATTTTTGAGGAGGTGCATGAAGAAAAATACCTTGCAAAAGCCAAAAATTTCCAAATGGGCCTAAGATCTTATGATCTAAACTTGATCATGAGATTATCCATGACCACTATGCAGCATGCCACGCCCTCTATCTCTTTATTTATTTATTTTTGAATTAAAACAACATAAATTCAAATTTAATTAAATAAAATGCAAAATTAAAAGATAAGGCAAGTTGGGTTGGATATTTGCATGGCTTGGGGTCCAAGATAGCTCACTACAAGCTGTCAATTTCGTGCAAGAATATTGAGGAAAGATTGATCAATATTGGAAAGGTTTTGTGTAATTTTTCAAATCAAATATTCTCCATTTAAGGAGAATATTTTCTCTTAATGCCTTGACCTAATTCCATT